>LPNX010214678.1:127695-210602 GCA_001517045.1 Pseudotsuga menziesii | reverse complement strand
AAGAGCATACATCCACAATGATTTAGGTAAATTGGAATTACTTAACATACTCCTAACCATATCCATTAAAGTACGATTACACCTTTCAGCTACACCATTTTGCTGTGGTGTTCCAGGCATAGTATACTGTGCACATATGCCATGTTTTTCAAGAATTTTAGCAAATGGTCTAGGGCACTGCCTTGTTTCATCATACTTTCCATAATATTCACCACCTCTATCAGATCTAATGATTTTCACCTTTCTATCTAATTGCCTTTCAACCTCAGTGATATATACCTCAAGGGCATCCACCGATTGAGATTTTTCATGCAACAAATAGACAATGTAACCATAGTGTGAAAAATCATCAATAGAGGTGATAAAATATTTTTCTCCACCAAAAGATGGATTGTCAAAAGGCCCACAAATCTCTGTATGGATAATCTCAAGAAGCTTAGTACTTCTTGTGGCACTTTTTCTGGTGTGTTTTATTTGTTTTCCCTTAATACAATCTACACACATTCCAAGATCAGAAAAATCTAGGTTCAAGAGAATCCCATCTTTTACTAATCTAAGTAACCTTTCTCTGGAAATATGTCCTAGCCTTTTATGCCACAAGTATGAGGAATTTTCATTCATGAGACTACGTTTAATACCAACATTATGATGCAAGGTAAGAATAGTTTCAGCAAATTGATTATCAAGTTTTAATTTGTATAAACCATCAGAAAGAATGCCCGAACCAACAAAAGAGGTATTCTTAAAGAACTAGAAAGTTCCAGGTCCTATAATTATGTTAACAGACATTAAGAGTTCTGTACAATAAAAATACTAACATGTGGTATCAGAGCTCTGATACCACATGTTAGTATTTTTATTGTACAGAACTCTTAATGTCTGTTAACATAATTACAAGACCTGGAACTTTCTAGTTCTTTACCAACAATACAGTGGAATTAAACAGTAATTGATTTGATACGAAATAGTAATTGATTTGATACCTGGATCTATTTGTGCAGAGTTTGTACAGAGCTCTGAATTCTTTCTCTGGTTCTTCAGACTCCAGAACAGTTAAACTCTGTGCTTCAAATCACAGAACAGAAATGAAGAAAAACCCCTGCACAGAACAGAAATGAAGAAACCCCTGCGTAGATCAGAAAATGAAGAAACTCCTGCACGGAACAGAAATCCGATTTCTGTCTCTTACCCCGTTCCAATACACTCTTTCAGACTGTTCCGATGGATGATCTGAAGGTTCATTTATGGGCAAAGAGAGGACCGGTTTCCCCAAGACTGTTATTCTCCACCTATCCATCAGAGTAGGAGAATCGAGACCTCAACCTTGAATCCGTTACAAGAACTCCGTGAAAACTGAAACGGCTGCCAACACATCCGTCTCTTCATATGTGTCATTAAGAAATTAATTTACCAAATTAGTCTTACATCCCATGCTTTCTTCTTCACTGCAAATTCTCTTCTTCTCAAGCTTCATATTATTGTATTTTGATGTAAATTGATTTTCTTCATTTTTTATATTTGAAAGTGAAACGAATCGAATAAGTTTCTTGAGGATCTCACAAACATTCAGCACAACATGTCCCCATGCAATCATCCAACACAACATGTCTTAAAGAAATTCGTGTTACAATTAAAAGGTAAATTCTGTTCCAACTTTACTCTTCCAGTTTTACGAATCATAGAATATTGATATATATTCCAGGTTTTAGAATCCTAAAAGCAGGGAGTATGCGGCATTGCTTCTATGCCTTGTTTAATTTTACATATTGTTAGTTGCTTCCATGCCTTTGTAGTGAGATAAATTTCTTGTTTAATTTTACATTTTGTTAGTTGCTTCCATGCCTTTGCAGTGAGATAAAGTTGACACGTTGTTGGCATGCATCCTAACTTATCTCGATTTGAATTTCCAGCCATGTGGTTCGAAGAGTTGCCCATTGTCGAGTATGAAAACATTGGTCCCAATACACTTACATATAATTTTTGCACCAACGACATCTGTATCCATTAAATACCATCCGCTGCAGTATCTGCTTCAATAATCTTAAATGGAAAAACAATTTGAAAGGTTTATTTTCATTCAGTTAGACTGTAGAGTGTATGATAATCATTATCGGATTGATTGAGGAGCTTATAAGTGGTGAATATAAGTCAATGTTGTTAAAAAAAAAATCCAGATATATAATATTCAGATCTTATACCAAGCTATATAGCTATAAGTTTGATATGAATTGTTCTGTTTTCTCTGGTTGAAAATCACAGGATAATTGTAGGGTATTCGTGATAGTTCTCCTTTGTATGTGATATTCTTGTAGATAATGTTGTGATTTCTTGATACAACTGGTTCAACACCTCTAATAAATTTGGATGGAGTTATGAATAGTGTGTCAAATAGGCCATTCTACACTAGATACCGAGCAAGCATGGGATGAGGACTTGTTGGACAATTGTGTTCATCATCTAGGAAAGAAAATAAGACTTTCAGCATGCCATGTTCACTTTCTAGACAAGCGTTTTGAGTTGGAAAACGTGTGGAAAACAAACTTAAGTCATAGCACAAAACTCAATTAGCTAGAGATTTGGAATTGCAGCCTAGGTAGGTTGCAGTGGTTCCAAAATTGGCGTGCCAGTGGAAAACCAAGAAATTGGAGAGGGAATATGACATTCTGAAATCCGGAGGATTATGATAATTTACTCAAAGAAAAAGAGAAATTGAGGTTTGAGGTGTGTAGTTACCATACTTTTTCTTTTCCTTTTTGGAAAGGTGGTTCCATAAGTAGTGGGTCCAAAAGGAGGTTCTTTTATAGAAAGAAGAAGTGTCAACACACCAATTAAGTGACAATTAAGTCAAATTTACCCAAATGTATTCAAAATTCATATCAAATAACATTTCACTTTTATAATGAAACGAGTTAAGTGGAGACGAGTACAAAACAACACCCAACAGAATTGGATTCCACATCGAATTCACATTTCATAAGGTATTGTTTTTCCGTCATAGTCAAGAGTTAAGCGCAAATGAGTCTAGATGAGGAGGCCTTATTTCATGCATGTAATATTAATGAATAGTGTCCCATTCTTGCAAGGTCATTATGTTTTGTTTCACTAAATAAAAAAATGGAGTGCTCGTTGTCTATTACATTCTCTATTTTGTTAGTTGTAATTTTAATTGTTTCATTTTGTTTTCCTAGTAAGTTCTTCTCCATATCCTTGTTGAATTTTTTATTCACCAGCGATATAGGCTTTTAAAAGCATTAGATTACTCATTTTCTATTTTCTATAGTCATGTTAGCTTTATATCCCAGTCATTTGTTGCCATGAATTGAGTTACTTTTACCATATCTATTTTTGCGAGTTCTATGTGCCCCTATAGCTTTAATGACCCACTTAATTAAACTTTTGGGCTCTATACATAGTTGAGGTGACTAAACAATAATATTTCTCAATAACTCTTGTATTTATGTGTTGATTTTAATGGGATATGTTGTTAAAATTAGTAAAGAAATTCATGAATGCATAGGTTTGGGATGTTTTGTCAAACCAAGAAGTTGTTAGCATTGTTTAGTCTCCACCTTCTAGGGTAACTGCAACAAAAGTAGTTGTTAAGGTAGTTGTTTGTGCATATAAGCGTAAATTCCCAACCTCGAGGGCCAATGACTGTGTTATTGTATTCTTGTATGTCGATTCAAAATATTTGGTCCCTCCTTTTACAAATGACAACTATGATGACATGATGAGAAAAATATTGAGGTTCTCGTCGCGAATACAACAGTTTACATTGGAAAGTCAAACATACTCTCTATTGGTTAGCGACAAGTATTTCAATCATCCGTTGCTGAAGGTTCTCGTCAAGAAATCTCACGACGGATATTTTCGGCCTCATTGAAATAATCTCCTATGAGGTTGTTATTTTCGAGAATTATATATATATATATAGATAGATATATAGATAGATAGATAGATATATTGCGGGACCATAGATGTAACTATTCAAACTGTTAGCAGTTTTAGTGTTGGAAAATAACGTGCATGGATTTATATCCATAGATCATCTAACTTTGTTGTTCAACATTGGATATAATTGCTTGTGTATTAGATATAATGTTTTTATTTGTGTGAGTTAGACCTTGGAGAAGTTCCAAATCGTGAGTACATCGGGAGGAAGCCATTGCCGAATCTGTTGTATGTCTGGTATTGCTCTATCACATAAAGTGTAGCAGAACTGTAAGGATGCCACCCATCTCACGTAAGTCGAACTCAGTCTATTTGTGGGAAGTGTGTCATTTGCAATTGATAAGTCACTAGCTAAGAAAATGAATCACTGTACACCAAGGGTAGTGAGATTTACTTTTTAGTTTAGAATAACATTAGAATATATAAACGTAATAAAAGACATAGTCGATAAGGTTTATATTATGGAATTTCTTTTGAATTGGGGATGGATGTTTATGTATCATATGATATTTCTATTGAGTTAACCATTGATGTTAAATTGGTTTATGTATCACGCATAATTGCTTTAATTTAAATGAGCGAATATTTCACTTCATATTCATTCAAAAACGGCAATACAACTACTATGCATGCTAAGAAAGGAAGCCATGTATCATTAGAATCACCATCACCATTAAAAATAAAGACCAAATGTTTTGTTTTATTATTAAAAAGACTAGATCCTAACAAAAAGCAAAAACAAATGAACACATGTTTTGAGATTATTTTTGTTTTGAGATTATTATTAAAAAAACCAGATCCTNTATATATGTGGGATGGGTAGACATTATAGTTTTTAGACCAAAAAAAATAATTATAATTATAATTATTCTTATATTGTATTATGTGTATTGTATTATGAATTAAATATATATTATTTTTATATTCATCTATATTAAAAATAAAAATTAAACATATAGCTTTTAAATTTTGTATTCAAATTTAGTTATTTTTTCTCTAATTCTATTTGCTAAATTAATTTGAAGTCTCTCATTTAAAGGTGGAATTTCATCCCAAAATATTATAGATATTTTGGAGATATAGTAGGTCATCATCATAGTTGTTATTTACTCAAAAAAATTGACCTAGAATTTCAGTGGAGTAGCCTCATATTTTCCCTTGGAATCAATATTAGAAGGAGGCTTAATTGGAGCTCTCGTGGGTTAGATTTATTGAAATGAAAGACAACCTATTAGGAATCTAGCATCATATTTCTATTTCTTTTATAGTATAAATTTGTTTTTAACTCTCAAACAACTACCTTTGATCCACATCTGTGTATATCTTAGAAAAGTTCCCCAAACACTAAAGTAAGGACCTATGTAAGCTTTTGGCCTTTGAATCATCATAAATTTTTCATATAAACAATGAGCAAAACAATATATAATTTTAACACATGCATGTGGCACGTCACTTGTCAATAACCGTATCACACAAGAACCAAAGCAACCTAGTGGTTTTTTACCATTGCATAAGCTAACTTGCTTGGATTTTATCATCTCATTGGCATAGACCCATAATAAGTCGAGTATAAATTAAATGGATCGAATGACAAATGAATGACATTTACGACAAATGAATCCAAAGAGTACCAACTTAGTTGAGAAATTAAATTTTCCATCGAAGTGTCATCTCTCAAATAATAATACCTATTCTTTTGCATGCATGCTTTTCGTTTCTATAGATTTGGTCTTGCAACAATAACCATTAGTGATGGCGGGGACATTGCCACCTCGTGGCTCTTGTTTAATTTTAGTTTTTGTTTGCTTCATCCTCTCCTAGAACTCGATTATGAATTTGAAAATGGTTTTGTAGTTATTTCACAATATAATACATCTTCATGGGTAACATTTTATTTCATCTTTCTAGAGGTAAAGGCTTAACCAAAATGTGTGTTTCGCTCATATTCATAACTATATAAATATTTGACCGGATTTTTTTATTAGGTTCTTTATTTTCTTAATTTTGAAAAAGCTTGCTAGAAAATTATTCCAAAGACTAAATCTAGAAAAAGATAACTAAAGAAAGATCAATTTTGAGATACCTTTCATCTCATGATTTTTTTTAAAGTGGATTTGTCATAAGAAACACAATGACCATTAAAATAAAAGACAACAAAAAAAAATTGTCTGTCACAAAAACAACACAATATGTGGGAGATGTTGTAATGTTAGACTACCTAACAAAATAATAAAAAATAAAAAATTGAATTATCCCCCAAAAAATGTTGGCCTTGTCCTAAACAATCCATGGTTTTAGGAGGGCCTTGCACATGGTTTTAAAACCATGTATGGGGCAGGTGTTGTAATGTTTGTTCCTAACAAAATTAAAATAATAAAAAATATTATATGTTGGCCATAAATAATATTCAATATCAATAATAAAAATATTATATGTGGATCATAAAGAATATTAAATATTAATAATAAAAATATTATATGTCGACCTTAAATAAAAAGATGTGTCTTTTGGTTTGAATCAAATCAATAGCTCTTTGATTGCAATACTTAATAAGAGGTTTGCACCTCGATAAATTTGATCCCTCCCAGCGCTTGATAGAGCCTAGGATTTGGATCTATGCTGGAGTAACAACAATCATCATGGTCCATATTGCATTGTGAAAGTTTTGCATGGTTATGTTGCATTATGGTTATGTTCATTGATTGATTTGGTTGGATCATGAGATTGATGATGGAACGCTTTTCTTGCATTTCGGCATGCATCAATGATTATGTTGCATTACAACATTTATGAACTCTCATATTGGATCGCGACTTTCATCAATGGTCATGTTGATGATTATGGTTATGTTTATAATTTGAATTTCTCGAATTATGACATTCATTATAGAGTTTTACAATGGTTGGGTTTAGTTATGTTTGCAACGTCCATTTTTTTGTCATTGTCCATTTTTTTGTCATTTTGAAATTGTTGAAGGTTTATCTTGGAATGTGTAATTTGTCCATGGCTATGTTGTACTATGGTTATGTTCGTTTATGTATTTTATTGGAGTGAAAGGTTTTGTAATACTTAGGTTTACTTATATTTGCAATGGTTATGTTGAATGTTGTGTTAAGACATTCATAAAGGTTCATATTACATTGTGAAAGTTTTGCATGGTTATGTTATGGTTGTTAATTGTTTTTATTGAATGAAGAGATTCATTTAGAATGATCTTTGTGATATATTACATGACATATTTTGGATCACATAGTCATCAACAAAAACATCTAACAAATTGAATAATATAATTTGTTAATATAAACACGAGAGTACATCACACTGTAA
Organism: Pseudotsuga menziesii; assembly: GCA_001517045.1. Taxonomy (NCBI): domain Eukaryota; kingdom Viridiplantae; phylum Streptophyta; class Pinopsida; order Pinales; family Pinaceae; genus Pseudotsuga; species Pseudotsuga menziesii. The sequence goes on along the minus strand of LPNX010214678.1, from coordinate 203,324 downwards.
TGCAACATCATAAACCAATTGGAATTACCAACATACACATAGCATAAACAATTTGAATTACCATCATACAAAGAGCATAAGAAAATAAAAGTTACAATGATATATAGTATACACATGAAAATATAAGAAATAACAATTATAATGATATATGGTATACACATGGAAGTATAAGAAATGTTGAAGTTCATTTAGAAATGAAGTTGCCAAATCCATTGCGCAGTATCTATACTGCCAAGTCCATAAATCTACTGAAACAACTCCCTGTTGGTCTCATTCTCTAAGAGTAGTCTTCATTCAATAATATTTCTTACCTAAGAGGTTCAATGTCTACCAAAATTCATGTGCATGTCAAGAGCATTTTCTCAACTGAAAAACTATTAATCACAAGTCCTTGATCTGGTATAAACATGAACCTAAAAATAACTGAAGTTCATTTAGAAATAAAGTTGCCAAATCCATTGTGCAGCATCCATACTGCCATCCGTAAACCTACTGAAACAACTCCCACAGTATCAGTTGGTCTGGTCTCCTTATCTGAGAGCTGTCATGCATCCATTTGCTGAGGTCTATGGTGTGACGCCCATTCCTTACCCATCGCTGCCATGTGACATACATGAACCCTATGCATCTCCAGAAGCCCCACTTGCTGAGCTAGATGGTTGAAAAACGCCCGTTCCAGCATTGCTTCCAAGTGACTGTCCATTGGGACTCGTGCCTCCATTCCCACTTCCAGTCGCAATGGCTGGAACACCCAACGCCATCGCAGCTGGGCTTCCATATCCAACAAACCTATTTGACTCTCCATAAGGAATGATTGGAACACCCAACACCGGCATTGACTCTGGAGTAGGTGTAGCATCGTTACCATGTAATCCTGCATTGTCTACAGGAACTCCGAAGCAAATGGGAGCTCCATAAACTACAGGAATTCCAACTGCAGCATTACAACTATTGTTCATTGGAGGAGCATAGCCCCCTACTGGAGCTCGAGGGGAATTGAAGAAATGGCCATGACTGCCACCAAAATTCCCTTCTCTACCAACAGGAGGAACTCCCACTGCAGCATTATAACTATTGTTCATTGGAGGAGCATAGTCCCCTACAGGAGCTGGAGTGCAATTGAAAAAATGGCCACCAGAACGCTCCTCGGGGAATGCTCTCTTGACTTCTACAGTATTCCCATTGAACTCATGAATAGCCGTTTGCACAACAACATCCACAACATCTTCTGAGTCAAACGTGACGGAGCCCCGAACAACTGCTTCGGTAACTGTGCCGAATTTCTCAAAATATTTTCTGATGTCATCGTCGGTAATAGTCAGTGCTAAGAAGCCATCAATAAATATCTGCTTTGTCCTAGTTAGGTTTTGGACACCATTAGCAACTGAATTATCCGTGCTCCCCTCTCTGGATTTTGCGATTTTAACTTCCACTGAATTATCCCTGCTCTTATGAACTCTATCAACATCCACCTAAATATTCGATGAAAAATTAGAAATATGAAGTAGTCGTTACTTGTAACTTGTAAATCGTCAGACTAGCCAAGAGAAGGAGAGAAAAGTGTTAAGAAAAGCGACTTACCATTCGGCCATCAACGTTGTGCTTGGGATCTAGGAGAACTCGGTCTGCCACAGCGGGATCTGCAAACACAAGAAAACCAAAGCTCCGTGACTTACCATTCCTATTCCTCTTGATAACCGCTTCCACTACTTGTCCAAACGACGAAAAATAATCTTTGAGTCGCTCCTCTGTTGTTGTCTTTGATATCCCACCAACGAATAGCTCACCCTTCTCTGAATCCATATTTCTCCAAATGATCACTACTCTACCTGTCCGCTTCATGCAAACGAAAATTATCACACACCATCCAATTTTATGTAATAAAAACATCAAATCTGAATTATACAGATCGTTGAAAAACTGAACAAGAATCGAACAAGAACAAGAACCAGAAAAACTGAACAAGAATTGAACAAGAATTGAACAAGAACCAATAAGACTGAACAAGAATCGAACAAGAACCAAAAAGACTGAGTAAGAATCGAACAGATCGTAGAATTAAGAAGTAAAACATAAAAGGAAATTATGCTTTACTCACAGTTAACCAGAAAATTTGATTTTAAAACTCCAAATCTCCAACAAATAGGAGGAATAGAGATCTTGATTATAAAACTCCAAGTCTTCAAGAAATATGAGGAACAGAGATCTCCCAATCTAAACCGGATAACCAGGAAGCATTGAGTTACGGATTATCCCAGGATTTGAATATTGTATCGAAGCTGCCTGTGGAGAATCGTCGACTGTGGATATTATTTTGTCGAATCTGACTGTGGAACGTGCGTTTTCGGGGACTCGAAGATGATACAATAACAATAAAAAGCTTTGCGTACATGATACTTGGTACTCTTTTTTTCTACCTTGATAGCTGGTACTCGTCGGTGGGGACTTTTAAGCGACGTGAAAGAATTTAAAAAGAGAAATAATTAATTAAAGTTAAAGGTGATAGGCCACTTATCCAATAACTCATTAAAAGTATTTAATAAAAATAAATAAATTAAAGCTTAAAGGTGGTAAACCAGTTATCCAATAAGTTTTTTTCGACAATTTATTTTTTCAATTACGTTTAATGATATCTAAAGTCATTATATTAATATAGTAGTTAATTTATTTTTACTACAATTTGATTTAATTATTAAATATGTATTAAATTTATTTGAACATATCATTAAAAAATGTATTCTAAGTTTAATGATATCTCAAGTCATTATATTAATATAATAGTTAATTTATTTTACTATAACAATTAGATTTAATTACTATATGAATTAAATGTATTTGAGCATATCAGCCAACGATGTATTATAGATGCTTTATTATTTAAAAAGACTTGTGGGTATATTATCTTACAAACTATAACAAAATATTGAAATTTTAAGAAAATAAAATAAAATAAATTTATGGTTATTTTGGAATTTAAATTTAGTATCAAGGTTTTTATGGAATCCTTATCCTTCATTTTCTATGTGCATCATGAGCAAATTGTTAAGGATCAAAAAATACTAAAGAAGGATGAGTTTTGTGAGGCTTTCATAAAGCTAAGGGAAGACAAAACTACCTCCCAAAGAAGGTTAAGATGGGGCATGATGTACCCTACAACAAATTGTAGAGACACCAATTAGGAGTTCATTTTCAAACTTTTCCCTATGTGAATTAACATGAAATTTCTTTTTGCTTTCATTCTCTCATATCAAAGATGTTGTTTGCAATGTCAATTACACATTGATCTTAGATTCTATTAGTTTCCAAAATTTTCTTCTTGAATCCATCTTTCTCTTGAGTCCACTATTTCGTTGAATAGATCATGTTGCAGTGTTCCTTTTTGACATCCTTTTCACATTGTTTGAGCTCAAACCCTTTTATTCTCACAAAGATCAACAATAATTCTTAATACAATAGCAATGTACCATGGTTTCCCTAACCTTGGTGACAAGTACCAACTATTATTGGAAACCTTTATTGTGTTAGAAGGGGAGGCCTCCCGCCCTCTTTTCCTTCTTTCAGTACAACAAAAACTACATTTAGCGTCGGATTTAGCGCCAAATTTTAGTGTAATTTTTTCTCAATTTTGGTGAAGAATCCAGTGCTAAACCTGGCGCTATTGTACAATTTTGTAAAACCCCGTTTATTGCATCTTTTTTTTCGTCCTTTTTAGCATCCATTTTTGCGTCCATTTTTGTGCCCAATTTTTTGCATCTTTTGTTACACCCTTATTTGCGCCCAATTTTGCATCTTGTATTGCATCTTTTTTTGTGTCCTTTGTTACATCCTTGTTTGCACCCAGTTTGACGCTTAGTTTTGTATCCAATGTTGCATCTTATTTTGCTCCTAGTTTTTCATCGAGTCTTGCACTGAATTTTGCACCATGTTTCGCATCAAATTATCTGTCCAATTCTACATCTAGTGTTGCATCTAGGTTTGCATCCAATTTCGGGCCCAATATTGCATCTAGTTTTGCATCCAATTTTACTTATAATGTTGCATCCCCTTTTGCATCTAATTTTGCATCTTGTTTTATGTCTTTTTTTGTATCCATGTTTGTGCCTAATGTTTCATCTTGTTTTACAAGGTATTTTGCATCTAGGTTTGCACCTAGTGTTGCATCGTGGTTGATATCTTTTTTTGCATCTATGTTTGAACCCAATGTTGCACCTAGTGTTGTGCCTAGTTTTGCGCCCATGTTTGTATCTAATATTGCATCCAGTTTTTTGTCCAATGTTGCATCCCATCTTGCATTCAATATTACGTCTAGTTTTGCGTCCAATGTTTCGTCTCATCTTGCATCCAATATTGTGTCTCATTTTAAGTTTTTGTTTGCGCCGAGTGTTGCTTCCAGTTTTGCACCTAGTGTTACACCTAGTTTTATGTCCATCGATATACCATATTTTATGCTTAATTTAATGCCCAATTTTACATCTAGTTAGAAGTCCACTTTTGCATCTACTGTTGTGTCTAGTTTTGGGCCTAGTATTGAGTTTAGTTTTGAGTCATTAATTGTGTCTAGTGTTGAGTCTCTTTTTGCATCGAATTTTGCGTTTAGTGTGACATGCATTTTTGTGCCCACATTTGGGTCTAACATAACGTCCACTTTTGCATCCACTTTTGTGTTTGGTGTGACGTCCACTTTTACATCCTGTTTTGCATTTAATGTTGCGTCTAATATTGCATCAATCTTGCACTACTACATTTTCTACCTTTAGAAATACATTGCAATATCTTTAGGGCATGGAGGAATCGAACCACCAACCTCCTGCTTGTAAGGGAGGTGCTCTTCCATTGAGCTATCACCCTTTAAGAATTGGGAAGAGCAATATTAACATGTAGATTCCATCATTTGTAACTATAATAAAAGACATTTAGATCCAAAGATAGTCATGCTTAAAATCCAATTTATTTTTCCAAACACACTAATAAGCATAAAAATCTACTGTGATCAAGCAACAAAATATCCTAAACAATTACGCAATCTATTAAAGTGGTCCACAAAAGGGTCTTAGAGAACAAGTTAATGTATTGATGCATACCTAATAACCTAAACTTTAGAAGGGAAAATAAGGGATGTGTTTAAGAAATAGTTGTAGAATCCAATTGAGGATGTGTGTGTTGCTACATAAACGTTATTCATTGATGATGTGATTTTGTTCATCAATGGGATGGTAAGAGAAGCACTCATGAATGGTTACTAAAAGAATATGCCGACTATGTGCATCATATATGATCTAATGAAGATTTTAACAATGAACACCAACAAAGAGGATTTATATTATGTGCATTATTTATAATCTAAAAATTAGTAAGATGTCAACACCAACAAAGAGGATTTATATTATGTACATTATTTATAATCTAAAAATTAGTAAAATGTCAATAGTGGAAAGCATCATACCGGTTTCCACATTGATAAGGCCACAAGGAGGTAGATGAAGTTGAAGGGTTTCCCATATTGGTAATGGTTGTTCCATCAAGGGATTCTGAAGGGGCATTCCATCACTTCATCAAGTTGTTAATTATTGTCAAGTTATTCTGTATTAGAAACCACATGAAATAAGAAGAGTGCACTTAGGATGCTAGATTATCAACATTTACAACTATTAACTCTACCCGTAAAAGTTATACTCGCATTGTTATATTGTATTTATTTTTCACTAACCTGTGTCCCCATTTTCCTCATGGATCTATCTTTATCATTAGTTACTTTGTATATATAGCATTTTAATAATGATCTAAATTTTTGGAAGGATGCACTAGCCTACTCATGAAACTCAAACTCATTTCTACCCTTCCATTTCAACATCTCCTATATATTGGCTACTTCTAATTGTCTTTGGAAGGGGAGTTGTGATGTCTTAATGGACTGTAATGTTTGGGGACAATTCCTTCAAACAAAGTGGTTGATTCTGAGAAACCCCAACTTAACGACCATTTAGATGGTGGCTCTATTAGTGTCATACTGTAAGCTCTAATCATTTTTTAATTGACATTTGAGGAAGGAATAGTAGTCCTTTGGGGTTTCCATGGCACATTTAGAAAGAAACAACATGCATAAGGAGGATCATGGTTAATCTGCAACAAATTACACAGTACTTAGTTGTTTCAAATTAGAATTCAACAAATGCATGCCTTAGAAGACTTCTAATGATGGGTTTTCAATGCAAATCTAGCCTACATGGGCATGAAAGAAGCAATGTTGGGAACTTTGGGAAATTTTGTGCATCACAATAGCAAGAAACCTCCATATCTAGGTAAATCCATGGATAAAAACAATAGTAAGAGTCATTATTTCTAATGTGGCCGTGTTCTGAGCATAGTAGGGTGTGTTTCCTTGAAACAACAGCAGCAAAACTACCCCAATCACAAATTTCAGGCATATTTCCACCAGCAGCATCCCTAAAATTAGCCAACTTGTGTATTAAAGGTCCCAAACAATGTTGATGTTGTAGCAGCATAGCTTTGGTAGTCCATTCATCACATCATAATATATTTTTTGAGGTGGTTTTGACTAGTCTCAGATGGTTTAAAGCCTAATGTTCAGTCCTTTCTTGTTTTTGTGGCACAATTAGACATAAAGCAACAACATGCATGAGGATCATGGATGATCTGCAACAAATTACATAGTGATTGGCTGTTTCAAATTAGAATTCGAAAAAAAGTACACCATAGAAGACTTCTAATAATGGTTTTTTTTGGTCAGCTATGCAATTTCCATCCTAATGCAACCCTAACAGTCATGAATATTCAAACTTGGGTGGATTTCTGGGCATGATTAGGCCTCCTAACAACAATGATTCTTCAATATAAGAAGTTTGAGTAGCCTAGTATCTTGTATCATCAAATGTGGGCATGTTTTTGGTAGCATCAACCCTAATAATCTATGCATTTAAGGTTCTGTGTGCTTTTAAAGTGTTTCAAACAACATCACTTTTAATCCAGGTTATGAAAGAAGCAATTTTGGGCACTTTTGGGAAATAATGTTCGTCACAATAGCAAGAAACCTCCAGATCTAGGTAAATCCATGGATGAAAACAACCATAAGAGTCCTTATTTATAATATTGATGTGTTCTAAGCATAGTAGGGTGTGTTTCCTTGTAATAGCAGCAACAAAACCACCTCAATCTCAAACTCTGGGAGTATTTTCATCAGCAGCAACCCTAAAATTTGACAACTTGTGTATTAAAGGTACCAAACAATGTTGATTCTTTAACAACATGGGTTTGGTAGTCCATTCATCACATTATAACAAAAAAATTTAGGTCATTTTGACTAGTCTTATATGGTTTTTATGCCCAATGGTCTTTGGGGTTTTCATGGCACAGTTAGACATAGATCAACAACATGCATAAGGAGGATCATCGTTGATCTACAACAAATTACAAATGACTTGGTTGTTTCAAATTAGAATTCTACAAATGCATTCCATAGAACACTTCTAATCATGTTTTCTCAATGCCAATTTGACGCGAGAAAAATATAGCTCAAGACCACAACATATCTTATATCCATGTCAGAGGGTTTTACATTACTTCTTTGATCTTTCAAATTTAGTCATCCATTTGTGGAATCCCCAATCTTTGGAGACATTGTGAGATATCTACTTTGGAAGAGCATGGAAAGAAACTAGTGAAACTCTTACAATAGAATACATCAATGCCATTGCAGTGCGTTCCAAGGTAGAGATGGCATTGAGGATAGCTTCATCATAAATGATCATTCCTACTACTCACAATTGATCTAAGCTTCCTTCCACAGAAGTTAACGGAAATAAAGTCAGAAAGGAAATCTTTATGTTTTAACCAGAAGGAAAATTTGGAAACTAGATTGACCTTATATACTCAAAACCTATTATACATGGATATGGCCCATGGGTACTTAACCAAAATATAAAACTGGAGTCTTCAACATGGCACCCTTTATTATTAGTTTTGCTATCATTCTGATAGCTTGGATAATAGACTTGCTACAAAATTAGAACATCAAGGCTAGGAATGGAACTTGAAACTTCTTATACATGAACTAAAATACCACATCAATGTCTTATTATTCTTCAAAGTACCTACCCTCATAGGGCTTGTTGTCATTTCAATAGCTTGCACAATAGACTTTCTACAATGTAGGAAAACCAGCAAGGGGAATCGAACTCAAACTTCTTACACATGTATATTGATCCTTATCCAAAAGACTGAATTGAGGCCTTTAGCAAGGTACCCACTATCACTATTTTTGCTCTTTATTCAAAACTAGGTTCCAACCATTCTGGTCAATACATAGATCTTCAACTTTGAAGCATCTAAAAATAAGATAAGATCATTTAAGTTTATTAATATCCACAAAAGACAAAGGACTAGGCCATTGGAACAAAAAAGTACAACCAGCGGCCACAAAACTATGACTCTATGACACCACTAGATGCTAAAATGGTGTCCACGAAAGAAAGATACAAAAGACACCAAAAGAAGAAAACGAGCTTGAGCCTAGCGTAGATGAAGCAAAAAATAACTATAATTGTTGGAGACCCAAGATCAAAATAAAAAAGGATTGTTAACAACCTAGTGTGTTCATTTTAGTAGCAGCCTATTTATAGTGGACACCTAAGTTGCAAGAAACACCAAAATAAGGGCCACACCATGTGTGTTTTGGGACAAAAATGTGAAAACATGTGTGGCGCAACCTGGAAACGTGTTTCCATCCCCACAAACACATCTTAGATGTGGGAAACATATTTTGTGCAACCAAAAACACATTACCAATCCATACCAATATCTGTATGATGCACTTTCTTGTATAAATGCACCTATTTTGACTTGGCTTTACTGGAGTTTTCACTAGGTTTGACATTACTTAAATTTTTAACATTACCATTAATTGTTTCAAGATATTTGAGCCTGGATCCAACCTCACTAGAGTTTGCTTATTTCCAAGTAATACAAATTTTTTCCCATCCTGACCCAACTATATAAATTTGTCTAGGAAGGCCACAAACACTTAATTCTACAAATCATAGCTCTACTAGATATCATTAAAAACTCTAAGCACAACAAAAGGTTGCGCTTTGAAATATGAGAAGAATTTAACACTAAGCCAAACTACAAGAATCAGATCAACTTTGGAGATGCAGGTTAGGGAGAATTTAACAACAGGTCGAACCATGGCATTACCATCTTTCTCAGGGGAGGTTGCATCAAAACCCAAGTACCTAAAATTTCACTCTGAAGAATAGCTACACAAATTTGTTGGAGGAGTAACACACATCTCAATGTCCCTTCAAGGAAGTAGGATGTGAGATATAGGGGGCGAAAGCATAGGGAAAAACTTTAACTATATTTCTCTAGATATCATTAAAAACTCTAAGCACAACAAAAGGTTGCGCTTTGAAAGATGAGAATAATTTAACACTAAGACAAACTACAAGAATAGGATTGACTTTGGAGATGCAGGTTAAGGAGAATTTAACAACATGCCTAACCGTGGAATTACCATCTTTCTTAGGGGAGGTTGCATCAAAACCCAAGTACCTAAAATTTCACTCTGAAGAATAGCTTCACAAAGTTGTTGGAGTAGTAACACACATCTCAATGTCCCTTCAAGGAAGCATGATGTGAGATATAGGGGGCAAAAGCAGAGGGAAAAACTTTAACTATCTCTCTCTAGTATCTACAGAAATGTATATAAAAGAAGGGCATGCTGCCATAAAATTCTGTCTCGAATCTGCTACAGGGAATGCTGGGAATAAGGTTGGAGAAGTGCAAACATATCTGCACTGAGTGCTCAAAATTTATTGTATTACTTATGACATGAATTCGTTATCATCCACCATGCTTCCAAGTATCTATCTTGAACAACAACCTTACAGCCCACAAGTCTCTATCTTGAACAACATCAAACCAATGTCAAACCATTTGCCAGTTGTAGATGCTTGCAAAACACTTTTGTTCCATAGTATTATCTCAACTCTATAATTGGACAGTGGTCTAGAGAAACCCTCCAATTAATTGTACGTTCAAATGTATATTGAGAGAAAATGTGCCATATTTATGATACATAGATTTAAAATAGAAGACAAAAGAGACATCATACAGACTTTTGAAACCTTGATACATGTTGCACATGAGTACAATTGGATATTGAAGTAATATTCTTAAAAACTAAATATTTAACCTAAAAATTATCATACCTCAATGTCCCCCTGCTTGTTGACTTTATTTCATTGAACTGCTAATGGATCTGCATAAATCCAACAGAGTTCATAGATGTCAATTAACAAAGTAAACCTTGAAACTTGTACTTAAAGCCAGCTCGATTTTGTAAGGGATGGACTGTAGTTAACTCTCTTGACCTGCATCCTCTAAATGAGAAAAGCCAGCTCGATTTGGTAAGGTAAAATAGAACCTTTTCTCACAAATGTGCCTAGACCATGAAAGCTACAAGAATATCTAGCTAGTCCCTTCAAAACTCGGCTTGTGGATGAAATGAAAATACCCATTCCTCAGCATTGAAGATCTCTGAGAAAACTTGAAGTGATTTCTCCGCCATCAAGAGCTTGCGTAGATGGTTGCACTGCCAAAACTCTTCACCTCCTCCTAGGGTTTCGTCCAAGAGAAGCTTTGCTCAAGACCTCATTTTTACAAATGCAAAATAGACAAGAATGAGAGAATGAGCTCTCATTTTCCTTTTATAGTCAACTCTGAACAAAATATTCATCTTGAATGTGCTATATATCTACTAAAGACTTTTAAACCACCATTATTAGTTCTATTTTATAGGCATACAAGTATCCTTATGAAGATGTATGCTTGCATGCCTTATATCATCTCTAGGAGAGACACACTTTAATTAGCTCATATATCCATGCAAGGAAGGAACATTAGGGTTGGGTTTTGATACCTTTAGTTGAGTTTCTTTTTACCACATTCCCACATGGGTAGCTTAAGGTATATTTTTGAATTTTTTGAAGAAATATCAATTGTCTACATCAACCTTCAGCCTTTTATTTTCAGTTAGACCACAATTACACTTCATTGCATAACAGTGATCTTGTCATCCATTCAATAGAGTGCCATCATATTATCACATTATGATAAAATATTACTGCCACTTTGACTACACTATTTCAGATGCCATGCTAGTAGCTACCATAGTATTTCTCAACAATCCTATTCATTAACTGGGCTGGTTACCCACTGGATTGGGATGATTTTATTAAAAATATAGCCCTTCAAGCTCACTAAGAAATGGAAATAGTAAAAGACAACCCGGTGGAATTTTTAAGAAACAGATAGTGTTTTTAAAAGATGCACAAGTCTTGAGACTTTCCTGCTAAGAAGGAATTCCCTATTGTTGACTTGGAAGAATTGTGGTGCCAATGCATTATGGAAATAGTTGGATTGTCCCAAGGGCATCAGTAAGTGGACAGACTGTTTCAAGTTCACCATACATAATAAGATAAGAACATGTTGACCTGTCTCTTGATTCCTGAACGTAGTATGTTACTATTCTTGTGCTAAGATATGTCATAAGGAATGTCACCATTCATAACATTTACTTCTGACATAATTTTCCTGAACCATTGAACAGATTGTTCAAGTTGATAGGGACTTGATCATAATTGTAGAAAATTTTTGGAGTTAAACTATGCTCATGTTTAAAACTTCTCCATGTTTCAAGTGGACACCATTGCAAACTAGGGAAAAAAATGAAAAGAAAGCACAAAACCCCACAATCAGCATTTGATGATTAGTTGCTGAATCTCCATCATTCTAAATAAGATGATAAAAAAATGCCAATAGTACTAATATTAACCTGATCCCAGGGGAAGGACAAGAATAAAATGGAGATATCATGCCACAGATGTAGTCAAGTTAAATGAGGCAACCACACATCTTGTCATAACAAGAGTAAAAATGGATTGCATTAGCTGAAAACATTAAAAAATAATTTGAAACCCAGGATTCTAAGTTCAAAGAATTCAAAAGTATTATTGTCATACCTTTTGTATATATGTCCCACCTCACCCAATGTCCATACAGAACCTACTCCGCAACCGATTGAAAAAAAATAAAAATAAAAATAAAACCTAACTGAATAGAACAACCTCGAGGAGCATGTGGAAGAGTAATTATGGACAACCTCAATAAAAAAGATAAGTTGCTTAAATATGCTTGGCAGTTAACTTAAAGGTCTCAGAACATGGGCATAAGTATTGCAATGACAGAGATAATTGGTCTTGAAACTACAGGGTCATACTAGCTTTGAAGCAAGTTATGTTAAATTATGTTTAGAAACCATTGTTGGAATTGGAGCACCAATAAGGAATGCCCAATGATATTGATTACCCATTGATATGCACTCTATCAGAATGTAGAAATATTGGAATTACAAAATAAAATTGCCGATAGAACTAGTAATTGATTGTGACCATATTGAGAAGAGAATCAATCTGATGACTGAAATGTATGAGAGCGTATCACATCAGGAATCTCTATTGAGGAAGGAGGCTCATTTATTAAACAAAAATACTCTTCATTCTATGATTTCAAGAATACATAAAGATTTTGCAAAGAAATATAACAGCAAGAAGGAACTAATGGATTAAGATATCAAGAAATGGCTGACAGATGCAATTGTTGCTAACTTGAAAGTAAATTCAATCATTGAGTCTCAAAATTTTGAATTACATCACGAGTGAGATAACCTATTGGAGATCAAAGTGAAAGTGACAATACCCACACAATGCCACCTCAATAGCATCCAAACATAAAATGACATGTGGACTATTGTAGCATCCCTTCATTAGACTACTGACTTGTAATGGAGTTTACTGTTGTTATGTTGAGGCCTTTTTTGGTTCAAAACTTTCATTAAATAGTTTGGAAATAGTTCCCACCACTGAAATGTCCCTATCAAAATCTGGGCTGATTTTATGCTTATTTTACTGCTGATATGTTTTAAGATAAAGTTGGGTATTTGTTTGAAAGTTTCAGCTCTCAAATTTCAATATAATGGTTATCCACAGAAAAAATTGAACACGAATATAAGATAATTTGCATTAACATTAAGGGAAAATATGTAAAGTATTTCTTATTTGGATAACATGAAAATACATTAGCAAGTAACAGCAATCTATTCACATCAAATCAAATCTGAATATAACTGTTTCCCTGACCTGTAGGTTGTATTTAGCTTACATACTTTTTTTGCTAGTGAACAACTCTCCAAAGTCATAGCTGAACTGTGTGGTGATGTGGGTAGTGCAAACGGTCCTCCCATAAGCATAACATAGCGATGAACAGTAGCTTCCTTCTCTCTAGAAGATGGTTTTCCCCTTTTCTTTCTCCCAAGCGCCCTCTTTCACAACAGCCCCACATTTCGTACAAAATGTAGCACCTTCATTTATGATAGTATACTCATCAAAGGTAAAGTAAATCGACCTTTTTTTCATCACAACTATAGGTGGTCATGAGATATATGAAGATGAAAATGGACACGTCCTTTTAGGCAGCTGCCTTCTCTTTAGAAGATGGTTTTATGTTTTTCTTTCTCCAAATCGCCCTCCCAAGGAAAGCAACCTCTTTCACAACAACAGCCCCACATTTCCTACCAAATGTAGCACCTTCATTTATGACAGTATACTCAGCAAAGGTAAATTAAATCGACCCTTTTTAATCAGAGCTGTAGGTGGTCACGAGATATATGAAGCTAAAAATGCCCATGTGCAAGTGCAACCTCCACAAAATCATCAATAACTTTGAGAATCTTCGGTAAGTCTGCAAGTATGCATGTTTCACTTCCACTGCAATGAAGTACAATGAAATATCTGATCGATCTTCCCTCTTAGAATCACCCTATCCCTCTCACAATCAGTTAGGGTGAATAGTTTCACTACATAAACCAATTTCTCACATAGGGTTTCCATCCAAAGAGCCAAAAGCCACCAGAACTCTCCAAAATTCATTTTTTAAAAATAATTCATGAATCATGAGAGAATGAACTCCAATTTCTATTTTATCCCCTTTTCACGTTTCCCGCTCAATAATTAATCAAAAAGTGACTTTATAATTCTTTCTTCAATATTTCCTCAAAATTCACCTTATTTATTTATTAACCTTTTTACACCAAAAAGTGATTTATTTGCTTTAAAGCATTTCCAAGAAATGGAAGTCACTTTTCATCATCCCAACATTTAAATATTTCTATCCCAATTCCAACCAGCTATTACACTAAGGCCCCCGCATAGATAATTTAGATAAAATAACAACCTTAGAGAATTTAATTAAATTATGTTAAATATTCCTCCCAAATTAAGGGAATGGTCAAATTGCATCGAAATAAAAAACTAACAGGGAAAGAGTGATCCTCTAAACTCCTCTGAATGCTATGAGCTCACTAGTAACATCAAATTACCCCAACAATCATCTCCACTTGCAGAGCAATAGAGCCCAAAATTGGGGACATTACGTCACACAACACCCATCATTAGGGGATTTGGATAAAACTTTGATAGATAGTGAACCTGATTCTTCTTTTATCAAACCATATTTGTGCCTTTCACTCTTAGTTCAAGAGATAAAACATACTGATAATACCACTCATAATGGCACCTCCCTTAAGCTGATTAAAAATAGATCCAAGCATAATTAGAAAGCCACAAAATGCATCCATCAACAGCTTATGTGTACAGGGAAACCTAAAAATATTCCCTACTCCTAACTATCAAGTGTTGATTAAAGATGACTAAAAGAGGATAAAATCAGCCTAATCATAACCTAAGTGGTTCATCCTACCTGAGATAACATGGATATAAAGCATGCATAAAAAGAAACTCGGTTCATTCCATCAACAAGTGCACCCTCCTTTTGCTTCCGAAATAAAGATAAAGCATGCCAAAAACAACACTATCAACAACATGGTCTTTTTGAATGGATAAAGATGAGTTTGAGTGGAAAAGATGCCCCCAAACTAGTGCACCCTCTATGATTGGATAAAGAGGAGTTTCCTTGGACAAACACGATACCAAAATTATCTTCCGTGTAGAGTGATCTTTTTACTAGATAAATATGATTTTAGAAAGCCAAGGATAACTCCAAGTAGTGCACTTTTCTTCACTAGCTAGTGCATATGGTCAACAAATACCTCAAAATCAAACAATATGTGATCAACAACCACCTAAAAATAGGACAATATGGGACACTCCACCCATCATCAGAGATTCAAATAAATCTTTGATAGATAGAACCAACTCTCGAGTGATCCTATAGAGGAAATAAATAGGGGACAAGTAGGTGTGACCATTTTGAAAAAAATACTAAAATATGATTAAAATTATTATTTAATAGGAGCAAAGACGAAATGCTTAAAATATAAAAGATTAATTTGAATTCCCTAATGATGAGTGGACCATGGAGTGTCCATTAGAAACGTCAAGAAGTCTTAAAATTCAACAGATTTTAACCCCATAAATTTTCTACAACGTGACTGTTGTGGAAACCTCCATACACAAATTCCAAATCTTGATCATAGTGTTTGTGCAACTAAAATCCCATCATAAATTCTATATAAATGGATAATCATTTAGAGTTGTGACATGCCCTAATTGAGTGCATCAAAAAGATAAATGAATAAATTCACAAATAAGTTCTATTAATGCATTGAACTAAACCCTGATATTTATCTTTCCAAAAAAATACTAAATCTCTTCAAAAAACCAGATAGATTACCTTCATATCTTCATCTTATATTATATATAGTAAGTTTTCTAGCTGCAGATGTAGCCCCTCCAATGCAGAAGCTAGAATGTTGGAACACCCCCCTCTTTTTCTGCACCCACAACAAGAAAACTGAGCATGTTAGAAAATAACATGATTGAAAACATAGATCCTGCTAGGTATGATTAAAAATCTAAGACTGCATTTATCAATGCCATTAAAAATATGAAGATGACCTTATGCCGAAAATTAAAACACCATCATGGAATTGATGATTAATCTAGTTGATGTTGAAATACCTTTCCAACATATATCTTTTTGACATGCTCATTACAAATATCCAGCATGAGTCTACACTCGCTTTGGTGGTGTTAATCAACTATCCACTTTGCTGGTATACGAGTTTACTATTTCGGGGAATAAACTCATAATGATACCTGTCTTTCTGCAGTACAAATGAGAATTAAATGAACTTCATAGTGTTCATAACATGTTTCTTGCATATGCAGAGCCAAGCTACCCAGCATTGATAGATCAACTCTGTTTGTGGGTGTGTTCGATCTCCTACAAGAAATGGATGCACTCTGGTATTGACCTCAATCCAGCTGTACCATGGCTTCTTTTCACCATTTTATCTTTCGTCATTGTTCTTACCTTGTCTACATCTTCCCACCTACTTGCAATAACATAGATGTTTGACAGCAGGACATTATTTCCAACACATTGAGGGTCGAGCTTAAAAACTAGTTCAACTGCAATTTTTCCTATTTCAATGTTGGAATACACTCTATAAGGACCGAGCAAAGCAACATCTGGTTCAAATGGCATCTTTCTTATCACATCAATTGCCTTATTAAGGTGCCCAGCATGACCAAGTAGATACATCATGCAGGAATAATGCTTGGCCTGTGGGGTAATGTAATGATGGTGTCTCATAAAATCAAAGTAATGCAAAAATTCATCAACTAGGCTTGCATGGCTGCAAGCAACAAGAATCCCAACAAAATTAATATGATTTTGCTTCATACCAGTCTGGTGCATTTTTTGAAATACCTCTATCGCATCCCTGCCTCTCCCAAACCTACCATAGTCTACATTCATATTGCTCCAAGAAACTATATCTCGTTCATGCATTTTATCAAACAACTGGTGTACATACTCCATATTCCCACATTTAGTATACTTGTCAACAATAAAATTTCCCACAACAAGTTTGGATTCAAATCCTCTTCTCAAAATGTGGGTGTGGATTTGCTTGCCACATGCCAATGAGGTCATCCCAGTGCAAGCATCTAGAACACTAAAAAGGAGACTTGGTTTGGTTTCAATCCCATTGGTTGCATTTGTGTAAAGATTTTAAACGCTTGTTACGCAAACCTATGCTTCACATAATTGGGTATCATTGCATTCCCGGATAGGGAAATTTGGTTCATGCATTCTGTAACATCTGTTGGGCACTCTATAAATCATTGGTTGCATTTTTTTAAAGATATTAAATGCCAGTTATGAAAGCCAATGCCTCACATAACTGGGTATCATTGCATTCCATAATAGCGACATTTGGTTCATGCATTCTATAACATCTATTGGGCACTTTGTAAATCTTTGCATTTTGCATACATAGCAATAATCCCACAACAAATAGATAAATTATATCAAATATAGTTTTAAAGCAGTAGGAATGCACCTGTTTCCCCTATTTCAAGCTCGCACATTCTTGTAGAATGTTGACAATGGTAAACTAATTCATCCTTTTTCCCTCTTCCATCATCAAGCAAAAGAGTACCCAATCTTTTCCGCCATAATAATGTTGTGCATATCCTGCTATCATAGAAGTCCATGAAACCAAATTGTGTGCATGCATTTTGTCAAACATTTGGCGTGCATCCTCAATACAACCAAACTTGGCATGCATGCTAACAAGCTTATCAGCCAAACTAACATCATGTTAGAACCCAATTTTTATCATGTGACCATGGACGCATTTTCCTTCTGCCAATGCTCTCACCTCGATGAAAATCTCTAAAACCCTGCAATAAGTAATGGAGTCTTCCACAAAGCATCGTTGGTTGAGAAGATTCAAAATGTGCAATGCCTTATCCCATGTTCATGGAATTTTTGGTGTCATGGAGTTTTCAAAGGGTTTTCCTTGAACAGCAATGGTGATGGATTCTGAATATTAATATTTTTGGTTGCTACTGGTATCGATGGTTTTGAAGTTATATTCGTAAATGGAATTGTTTGGCATTAATGCCAAAGTTTATAAAGTTTATATTTTAAAGTATGTTCATTAAGAAGCGCTCATTATTTACATTGCATTTGGAGGTGGTGCCCACCTTTTTTGCTTTATTTGTGGATATTCAAGTAGGTCAAGCCTTACACCCTTGATTTAAACCAACTTTCTAGGCTTGTATTGGAAGCGAAGCTTTTGGAGGTTGTGTTTGCCACATTGGATTAAAAGGGGTCCCTCTTCTAGGGACTTGTCAGGAATATATTTCCCACTTTAACGTCATTTTTTTACTTACATTTAAGTTTATTACATAAATCTTATATTTTTCATGTTTTATTTATATCTAAACTAAAATCTATAACATATATTAAATTTTAACTTATATTGAAGCATGTTTTTTCATAGTCCAACATAGAGATGGTTACTTGTAATATTTATAAACATGTGTGCCACCACTATGTAAGATTGCTTTAATCCTGAGAGTGTAAGATGATTAATTAATAAAGATCAAGTGGTAATGCTTTACGTTGAAGTAATGTTTTTTTTATTTACATTAAAAACAATATTCTTTATAAGTTTTAGCTATGTTAAATGTAATTGTTTAGGGTTAATGTTGAAGATATCTAAATGTTTTTATTATTTTTACTATATTATTGGAGTGGAGTGTTTAAGAAAGAATGTTGAGTTGTTTTATATTGATTAGTTTTTTTTAATATAAGGAAAAGGGAAAATAAGTCATTGTAAGTGTAAGTTATTTTATTGTTGCTAAAATTGTTAAATATATGGTGAGTTATGTGAAAATATTTTTTTTGAATTAGAAGGAAAAATAACTCATAGTAAAGGGTTAGTTAATTTATCCTTATTAATGTTCTTGAACATGTGGTTATTTATGTGATAATAATTGTAAAAAAAAATTAAATACAAGTAAAACATTTGTACAACTTGGGAAATGAATGTTTGGATATCCTAAATACTAAATATGGAAGGCTCTATACATGTCATGAGATAGTAAGGGTCATGGCTATCCCTAGATACTAAGTGTCACATCCATACAACCTGCCCAATCCTTTCTTGAACTTGAGCGTCTTTCATGTTTGTCTCGACTCTTGAGGTCATGTGACACTAGCCTACATCAGCCACAACCCAAGGGAAACCCACAATCCCTACATAAGTAATTTGCCAAGTGAGTAATGTATAAATTTCAAATGGAAAAATGGGTTTTAAAGAAAAAAAACATTTCATCACCCTTTAACTATAGGTTTCTCAAATATTAACCATATGAATTTTCATCATTAGGGATTCTATGAAATATAATATAAAACAATAGCATAAGTGAATTAATATATTTCCATCCTTAAAAAATCCAAACTTCTAAGAAATCCATGAGAAATGATGCCAAAGAGTTTCAATAATTTTCATTCCTCCACCTAGTTTTGCACCTAGATAACCTAACATAAGGAGAATATAAATCTAACTGATTTGGGGTGCTAAAGTGGACAAAATAAATGTAATTGATTTGATGATAATGACATTCACAATGATGTGATTATATGATGATGATGACAATGTTGTTGTTGATGACGACAATGACAATGATGAAAATGATGACGATGATGATGATATGAATGATGATATAGATAATGATGATGAAGTTGAAAATAATGATATAAACCACCTAGTTTTGCACATATACAACCTAGAATAAGGAGAATATAAATGTAATTGATTTGGGATGCTAAAGTGGACACAATAAATGTAATTGATTTGATGATAATGGCATTCACAATTATGTGATTATATGATAATGATGATGACAATGTTGTTGTTGATGATGACAATGAAAATGATGATGATGAAAAAGATGGAAATGACGATGAAGTTGACAATGATGTGATTATATGGTGATGACGATGATGATAGTAATGATGACAATGACAATTACGATGACAATGAGAATAACATGGGAAATGATGATGATGATGATGATGATGATGATCCTTATAAGAAAGTGTTGGTAGAGGTAAACATACTCAGTTTCACTACAAGCTCCAAGATTAAAATGTGCTCAATCATAGTTATAAGTTATGCATGCTTAAAATTGTAACCGTATCCCACTTGTTATGCATGATTTAAATGGTAAAAATATCCCATATGCTTTAAATGATGACGATGATGAACTAGATGACAATGATAGCGATGATGTTTTTGATGATGACGATGATGGAAATGATGATGATCATCATCGTCATCATCTTTTTCATTGTCACCATGATTATCACAATAGTCATCTTCATCAGCATAATCATCATTCATGTCATCATCATCACCATTGTCCTTGACATCATCATCATCATGATTATTGACATTAACATCAGTTATTCATCATTACCTTTGGCATAAGAAATAACATCTACCCAAAATATGTGATTAGTGGAAAAGGGTCATGGAGGACACATACAATTTATGCATGACAAATAAAAACTTATTTTTTAAGATGATCAACATCATCATTCTCATTGTATTCATCATCATTGTCATTGTCATCATCACCACCATCATCATTCATTTCATTGCCATCATAATCATTATCAATGTCGTCATTGTCATTATCCTCATCATCATAATTGTCAATGTTCTCTTCATTATCAACAACATGATCATCATCATCGTAGCCATCCTCAATATCATAATCATTATCCTCATTGTTATCTTCAACATCTGGGTGTAAAACTGGATGCAAAAGTGGATAAAAACATGGATGCAAAAAAGGATGCACCAAAAGTAGGCGCAAAAGTGGGCTCATAATGGGGTGCACCAAAAATGGATGCAAAAGGTGATGCAAAAGTGGATGCAAAAAATGATGCAATCGTGGAATCAAAGCAAAATGAAAAAAGTGGCGCAAAAGTGGATACAACCATGGATGTAAAATTGGATAAAAAATTGGATACGAAAGTGGATGCAACAAAAGTAGGGAGTAAACTTTCTACCCGACCATTTGCACCAATCGGACGACCAACAATGCACAATGTGAAAGCTCACGTGAGCCAGTTCGTTCGATCGGTGCAAATGGTCGGGTAGAAAGTTTACTCCCAAAAGTAGATGCAAAAGTAGATGCAAAAGTAGTCATAACACCCAACTCAAAACCCGATGCAAAAGTGGATGCAAAAATGGATGCATAAAGGGATGCAATAACTGATGTAAAATTGGATGCAAAAAAAGATGCAAATGTGGATGCAAAAGTTGAAGCAAAAGTGGGTGTAAAAGTAGGCATAAAAATGGGAGGGAATTGGGACACGACAAAAGTGGATGCAATAGTAGATGCAAAAAAAGACGTAAACATGGATGCAAAATGGGATGCAAAAAGGGATGAAAATGTGGGTGCAAAAGTGGACAAAAATATGGATGCAAAAGTGGATGTAAAAATGGTTGAAACAAAATGAGATGCAAAACTAGACTCAAAACAGGATGTAAACTTTGATGCAAAACTTGGCGCACGAAGGGATGCGAAAAAAGAAGCAGAAGTGGATGTAAAAAGGATGAAAAAGTGGATGAAAACAAGGGCGTAAAAGTTGAGGCAAACATGGACGTAAAAGGGGGAGCAACAAGAGTAGATGTACAAACTAGGTGCAAAATTAGGTGCAAAACTAGGATCAAAACCTATCGCAAAACCTGATGCAAAACATGGAGCATAACCAAGTGCAAAACCCAGTGAAAATTACGCCGCAATTTGTGCCATATTTAGAAAAAGGATGCAAAAAACGCCTAAAATAGCGCCAACCTGTGAAATTGCGCCATTTTGTCCAAAAAATGAAGAAAAATACGCTTAAAGATGGTCTAGACGCAAAAGATGCAAAAAGAGACGCTAAATCCAGTTTTTGTTGTAGTGTTTCCAAGATCGACCTTGAATTCAAGGAACCATCAATAAACCAAAGGAAGCGCCAAAAGTTCCCCAGAAATCCCAGATGTAGGACAAGGTGTTGTCATTGTACTATTATATAGAGTACCTCATGGAGTAGCATGCCTGTTTCTTCAAGGGTGGTGGGACTGCTTACAATTGCTTGATGCGATGGTCTTCATCAATTCCTTACAATAGCATGGGAAGGGGAGAATGCCACTCTGGTTGGTTCACCACTAGTTACAATTATTTACAAGTACAATCTAGGTTAAGAAATCAACTTTTTACTTATTACCCACCCACTCCTTTGTTTTAAAAATATGTTCTTGCAAATGGACACCAATGTTGGCTTTCCAATTTGTTTCCTTGTTGAGGCATAAAATAATTTAGGACACAATCTACTTGAATTCACTTATAATTGAGACATGACTCTTTGACAAATTCTTGATAACTTTAGGTTTGTGGGTAAATTTTGAAAACAAAGAGATCATAGAATCATCAGTAAGCCACAATCTTTATGACCTTTCAAAACCATTTGTCTCTACAAAAAATTAGGCCTTACATTACTACTAATTGATTGGATTCTATATTTGTAATGTTACCGAGACCCATGCAAATTTTAAGTGAATTTTGTGTCTTTTTGTTTAATGTAATTATAGAGCAATGAAAATTATGTGTAATGAAGCTTAAACAAGTTTATTTTATATTTCAGAAATATTGGAAAGTTTAAAGAAAAAGTTAGAATAAATGTTAATTATATTTCCTCAGACTTTAGTATATATGGAAAATGTTCATCTTTACAATTTAATCATTACCCATGTTATATTTATTTTAAAATATATATTAAGTTTTTCTATTTAATAAAAAAATATCAATTAAAAATAAATTTGTCGAACAAACTTAAGATTCAATTTACTTGATCTAAATTAACATCCATACAAAGACTTCTTCTTAAGGCTCCTAAAATCACAATTTTTTTTAACACTACTCATATTTATACATATAACTTATCTTACATTTCTAAGCTAATAATATTAACAATAAACAACTCTTAATTCTTCCTAAAATTATACCCTAGATTATCATCCTTTCTTAATTAGCAAGTTTATCTCTTTGCGCTAACACATACATATACACGAATCATTGTTATCATGCACCTTTCGTTGTTGTCATTAACATATTTGCATTATCACCGCTTTGTGGGTTGTATAAGCAACTTATCTCGTTAATGGTATTAGATTATTGTTTTTAGGTTAACTTTCGCTACTCTCCTTTACCATCTTTGTGAGACATTTTTATAATAATCTTGGATATTATTTGACGGTCTTTATTTAAGACTCTTGAGATTCTATTTATTGCCTTGGAACAAATGCTATAATTTCCACAACTATAATATTTGTGTTGATGGTATTAGATTTACATAAAACTGAGTTCATTTTTTAGGTGTTTATTCTTGGGAGACTCAGATTCAGACGGTTAACTTGAGTTATCGCTCTGTCATGTAAAAAAATTCTTATTGAGACTTAATTTCTTTTACTCGTCGAGTAAATCTTGTCCAACTCTAAACAAAACTTTAGATAAGTTTAACTCTGACTAGACAAGTAGAACTTCGACTAGACAAGTCGAATTTCGACAAGTTAAAATTGACCAAAATACTTTGACAAGTTTTTACTATGACCGAGAAGTTTTCAAGAGACTACTTTTGGTCGGACTTTCTACCCAACACCTTTTTACCTCGACAAGAACTTACTCCACTTCGACCACTTTTACTTCAATCGACTTACCTGACTTCGGCAGGTTTTACTTCGACCGACTTTTGATTCTGACCAACTACCTCTTTGACTTAACCACTTTCAGTCGAACCTTTACACGGGAAATTTCTTAGTCTAAAGACTTATAAACTGAAAAACATGTTTCACTAACAGGTAACTTAGAGTTTTTCTTTCTTCTCCACTATTCAAAATTCTCTTTATTCTCTCAAAATTCTCTTTTTGATTTACAATCTTCTTCGTCTATATATAGGCAGACTAGAAAATTGCTTCTTCGAGAATATACTGACTTAACATTAAAGACTGTAATAACTATCTACCTATAAACTTATCTTTATAAATTTAATTTGACTTGTTTATATATGAGAGACGTGAACACTTCATTATGTCAGAGAGTATGACAAAACCCAATCTTCTATAGACTCTAACAGAGTCGGCTAAGACAAGATACAGATCTACGATTTATTAATATTTCCAACACTCCCTCTTAATTATGAGCAGATGCGGATCTCAAAACAAATATTACAAAATGTTTTAGAGCTTTAAACTTGCTCCGTGCATGACAGAATTCACTGAGCACAACTTCTCATTCCAAGATAACTTCGCAGATACTAGAATGTATCCCTTGCCAATGGTTTTGTAAAGATGTCTGCAAGTTGATATTCAGACCTCCAAAATTCTAAACAAATTTTGTTTTTGTTCACCAATTCTCTTATGAAATGAAACCTTGTGTCAATGTGCTTGGTTCTCTTATGAAACACATGGATCTTAGACAATTCAATGGTTGAACTGTTGTCGTAGAAAATCGTTGTTGGTTATGCGATAGGTATTTTAAAATTCTATGCATCCAAACGGCTTCACATGCAAAGCTTGTAGCTGCGACATACTCTGCTTCTACTGTAGATAGAGTTACTATGGGTTGTTTCTTTGAATCCCACGACACAACACCTATACTGAAATGAAATGTGTACCCATATGTGCTCTTTCTATCATATGTGTTGCCTCCATTGTCATTGTCATTTTATCCAATGAGTTTAAAATTTTGTGAGGTTGAGTATATTACTCCAAGATACTTTGTGCAACTTACATACCTTAGAATTCTCTTAATTGCTTGCCAATGAGAGTCTTTTGGTGACTCCATGAATCTTGAGATCAGACTTACTCCATACATGATTTCTAGTATCATTTCCATTAAATACATAAGGCTACCAACAAGCCTTTTAAACACTATAGGATCTACACTTGATCCATCATAATCCTTTCTCAGTTTTAAACCTGTTATTAATGGTGTTGGAGATGATACCTTGCAACTAGACATATTGAATCTTTTTAAAACTGCACTTGCATATTTCAACTATGATATGAATATACAACTTTCAGACTGTTGGACTTCAATACCCAGAAAAAACTTCATAAGTCCCAAATCAATAATTTCAAATTCACTTTCCATGACTGTTCTAAAATCCTATATGACAAAGTCACCAGTAAAAATTAAATCGTCTACATACATGCAAATAATTAACATGTTACTTTTCTCATTAACTTTGGTGTACAACATCGGCTCACTTTCACTTCTATGAAATCCATTTTCAGTGAGATAAGAATCAATGTGACTGTACCAAGCCCTAGGAGCTTGCTTCAAACTATAGAGAGTTCCTTTTTTCATCTTGTATACTTTGTGCTTTTGACCTGGAACTTCATAGCCTTGTGGTTGTTCCACATACACTTCCACCTCCAAATAGCCATTAAGAAATGTTGATTTAACATCCATTTGATAAATGGAGCATTTGTTTTGTGCAGCAACGACTAAACTGTTCTAATTGTGTCGATGCTTGCAACATGTGAAAATGTTTCATTGAAGTCTATACCATGCTACTGTGTGAACCCTCTTACGACCATTCTTTCCTTATGCTTCTGCACATTCCCATCAACATCTTGATTTGTTTTGTAAATCAATTTGATGTTGATTACATATTTATCTTTTGGTACATCTACCAGATCCCATGTTTGATTCTTCTCAATGCATTTTATTTCTTCATCCATGGCATGCACCCATACTTCATCTTTGGCAACTTCCTCAAATGTTAGTCGATCATGTATTTGAGAAAATAATGCAAAGAGAGAGAATGAATTTGGTGTACCATCTTCAAACATTTCACACAGAAATATTGTCTTCACTGGATATGTTGATATCGACCTCAATGGACTACTTGACGAAGTCTGTTGTCCTCTTGGTGTGCTTATCGGTGTAGATTGAGCTACAACTTGTGCCTATTTTCCTTGTGCTGAACCATGTCGCAGTGTCGTGGGAGTCGACGTTGTTGCGATCGGTTGACTTACATGTGGTGCTTGAACCACTTCCTCCTCCATGTCATCATGGTTAACATTCGACAAAGTCTTGACATTTTTCTCGATGGTTCCATCCCATGATTCATTTTCGACAAATTGAACATTTTGACTGATGATTACTTTCCTTGTGACAAGATCATACAACTTGTATGCTTTTGTGCATTTAGAATAACCAAAAAAATACATTTTTGTCCCTTCTTGTTTAATTTATTTATCATCTCATCTATAACATGAGTATATGCGACCCAACAAAAAGATTTTAAATGAGAGAGATTGTGATTCATACATGTCCATGCTTCTTGAGGAACTTTGTTCTTCACACTTTCTGTCAGGAATCATTTGATAATATATACAACAGTTGCGATAGCTTCATCCCAATATTCATTTGACAAATGTTTGGTTTCCATCATGTTGAGTGCCATCTCCATAATGTTTATGTAATTTCTTTGGGTGGCAGCATTCTGCTGAGGTGTATACCATGTAGTGAATTGCTTGTGTATTCCATGGGTCTTTCAAAAATCTAGGAATTCATTCAAAACATATTCACCACCTCTATCTGTCCTTAAGATTTTGATGTGGTGTCCACTCGGGTTCTCCACGAGTGCCTTGAACTGCTGAAAACTACTAAATGCATCATATTTATGTTTCATAAAATATACCCATGCTTTCCTTGAGTAGTCATCAATAAAATTTAGAAAACAATTGCATCCACCCATGGATGATGTCTGCATTGGGCCTATTGAGGCCTGGAAAATCATAGGTAACAACAGTAGGGATTCTCCCCAATAAGCGTTCCCAATTAGCTCATTATTGTTTAGTACCTGGAATCCGTCTGGTTTACGGTCTGGCTACCATAGATCAAGTAATGGTTAAAATGTTTATTTTACCAATTGCGACCCGGTCCACCGTTTATGTGCATTTTTAGTTTTATGTTTATGTATGATATGCAAGTGCCTAACTGAATACAATCGATAGAGATAATGAGGAGTGTCATAATGTGATGTGCAGGTTCTTACCTCTCGTCTTACCTCTCTCGCTTCTAAATCATAAACAAAGGAAAACTAACCAAGACTCACTAACCTATCCCTAGGGAGCAATATTGTAACTAATGTTGAGTAATGTATTGGATAATATGCATAAATAACACCATAGATAGCTGTTAATATTTTGAATACATGCATATCAATAGACAGATAAACAAAGAGATAGCTCATTGTTAATTAAAACATTCATTACTCAAATCCGATTATGGAAATTTCATAGAAATAAACAGGAGCACATTCATAACATGAAAGAGTTCATAAGTTAGAATGATCTCACAGTTCATGAAAACAAGCTGAAACAAAAATAGTTCACATCCAACCAGTCCATGTCAAACATTTGAAACCCCACAGTGCTTTCTCGAGCCCAAGAAACATAACTCTTTATTATAAGATGAAATAATTCTTCTTACAATAACTTGCACAAAGATAGTCTGAAAAAAGGCCCTTAGATACATCAAGCTTGCCTATATTTATACAAAAAGCAAAAAACTCTTGGGCTTCCCCTCATTGCCTTTTGGGCTTCCAACCTCTCCTCTATAAAAAATTGTCTTTTAGCTTGTGAAAAAAATAAAATAAATATAATATATTACATTATTTATCAACATTCCAAAACATTCAACTAGGAGGGCCCAACTTGTTCGTTCATGAACTTTCTCCATATATTTGCCTCGGCTGCTATATTCTCAAAACTAGAAGGTTCGAGAAATCTGATAGTAATTTCGTGCTGAGCAGCCTGGATTTTTACACCCACTATCCTGGCAGGAATCAAGCGCAACTAGTCTTCCAACAAGTGAATACTCACAGCTGCATGTGTTATTTAAATATTTAGTATATTTTCATCCAACTCCTTGACTTACTGGATGGCCTGTTCATCTTCGCTGCTTCTTTCCTGTAAATGTTTCAAAAACATTTCATGCTTTGGCAACACTTCCAATCTCTTTGCCGCAGAGGTCTGACACCAATTATAAGTTAGGAGCACTCTCCTACAAAATTCAGCACAAGCATTCTTTGTTTTCTTCATTGTCTTCTTTAATTCTTCTACTGCATTACTGGCAAACTCAATTATCTCATATTCTTGATTTATTGTCTCTTTATCTTTGACAAATATATTTGTGGGAGATTCTTTGTTTTCTTCTACCCAAGCCATCCTTCCCCACATAGTTTCCAAAATATCTTGGGTTCTATCCAAAAAATATGAGGCTGTATTTACAATTTATTCTAATTTGATGTCTATCTGTTGAACTTTAAATCTTTCTTCCACCATCTACAGATGCTTTTGATGAATCTTCTTTCAGAGCGTAAGGGCATGCTTCTAAGGTTCAATATCAACCTTTTGATCCATAGCTGACTTCAGTGAAGCTATAAGTGAATTCTTTTGTTCCTCCAATGCTGCTATTTGAGTCTCATATAGCTTAGCCTTCCCTTCTACGATGGTCTTTTCCTCTTCCAGTTCTCTCACTTTACTTTCCAATCTGCCTTTTTCCTTATCCAATTCTTCAATAGATAACCTAAGCTTAACCCTCTTGGCTTCCAAATTCTGATATTGTTGCTGTAGCTTTCCAAACTCTGACAAGGTGGTCTTGGCATTCTTCTCTGTATTTTCTGCAGGTATTACCAAAGCTTCTTTCTCAGCCTGTAAAGTCTGACATTCTGCCTTTGATACCTTAAATTCACCGATCATATCCTCGTACTTCCTTTTCAAACTCATACCTTCACTCCTTTCTTTCTTCAAAGTCTCCTTCAACTGTGTGACCTTTTTCTGAGACTCTTCTAGGTCTGTCATGATCCTATCCACATTATCCTGAGTGGCTAGGGTTAGAGCTACCCCAACCCTCACTAATAATCATGGATCCTTGTGTGTACTGTGGAATACTGTCTTATCAGTCACCATTATTCTAGGCTTACCCCCAGAGTCCACTTTATTCTCGGTTCTTTTAACAATTCTCTTTTTCTCCTTGTCGTAAAAGATAGTACTAAAATATGACACTTCTTCCCCTTTAGTGGGCATGAAAGGAATTAACTCAACTCCAGAAGTTGACACTGAACCTTCTCCCACTGTACTTCTAGAAGGAACAATAGGCTCTAATGGGTCCATATCAGAATGATCCTGCCCTTGATCCATAGGGTATTTTCCTTCTAATGTCTTTGTTCTTGATCTTCAACTGTCATCTATGTTTGATGTTTTTCCTTTTGGACACCTTCTAATCTGAAACCTTCACTTTCTGCATTCTTTTTCTGGATTTCATCTTCTTCTTTTCTTGTCCTTTCTTCTTCAATCTTCTTTGCTGCTTCTTCAACAACTCATTTCTTTTCTTCCTCTTCTGTTCTCAGCCAATTCTATGCCTCCTATACTAGTCTATTAGCTTCTTCTTTCCTTTTCTGTTTCTCAGCAAGCTTTCCTTTACCACCAATAGTAGCTATCTTTTACTTGAATATTTTCTTCAAATTTGTCACGTTCTTAGCATTTCGAAAGGTTTCTTCATCCTTATCCCAGAAATTGGTATATTCGAAATATACTCTAGCTTCGGTGGAATACTCAGCAACTTTGCCTGCAGATTCATTCCTATGGAAGTTCATTTCACCGAAGTGAAAATACTCTAATTCATTGACAAACTCTGTTGCATTCTTTACCCTAGAAACTTATAACTCCCAACAAAAAAGGGCACTGCAAGATAGAATTCTTGCTTTTGCTCAAAAAGGAACTTCCCTACTCCATCAATATACAATTGTCTCACAGCCTCCTTGTGAATTACATAGTCAGTGGAATACTTTGATAGAAGAGAATGGGCTCTCGAACCGCCATACATTATTAAATATAGGCCTTCTTTCAGATAATAGCTTCCGTATTCTTGCACAACTTTTAAAGCTCCTTCTAACATACAATTGAATTCAGACAAGAAGATCAATGTGTGCAAGGGCATGATGAAATTATCACAAATTTCCTTGTAGTAGCTATAATATTTGTGAGCCCAAAATAGTTTGTAAGCTACATACACTGGAGCTCGGTCCTTATCCCAATGGAATTTAAAGGGTGGGAATGGTTGAGTGCACAGAATGCAATCAATCAGAATGGGACTCGTGTAAAATTTTGACTTCTTTTGGGATACTCCTCCCAATGCTGCACTTATACAGGCAGACAAAATGTTGGATACTATACTTGCCCAATTAAAAACTATACCTTGTGTAGCAACAAATTAGATAACCGATATCGAAGACATTTTAAAACTTTTTTCCATTAGCTCTTCCAAAAATTCTGTTCATCATTAAAACGATGAACCTATAGGGAGTATGGAGAGTTGATGTCTCATTCTCTCTGGAAGGCCTTGTGCAGAATTTTTTCCCTGGTATCATCATCTTCTTGACTGTTTACACCATGTCTAAGTTCATCTCTTTTCACCAACGTTTTGTCAGATAAGTTTGTGCCGTTGGTAAATTATATGCCATAGATACATAAGCTGGGCTATATGTAGCATAACCCTGCTTTGTGGTATTTGTAAATATCATCCTTGTAATATCTTCCCTAAGAAGAATCCACCCTATCACCTCTACGCATGGAAAAAGCTCAGGTCTGGTAGCTACTTTCATAAGGGCTGACCTCTCAATATTTTCATACACATGCATATCCTCGAAACCAACATTTGGAACCGTATGGATTGAAATCATTCTATATACCTCTCCCCATTTATATTCTAGCTCAAATCCTGTAATAGATTTAGTATCTTCATAGATGACTTCCACTGTGGTTATCACCTCCACTTCAGGTTCCTCTTCGAATGTTTGGGATTTCTTCTTCTGTTTTCTCGGCATATTGTTGTGTTGATAATTTTCCTATAGCCATTACACAACAAGATCTCAATCTATTTATCTCTAGCAATCATTTGTAATGAGAAAATAGTAAAGCAACCAAATATTACCATTTCCTCTATATGCATATTGAAAATTATTATTATCCCATAGTTCCTCTAAATGAGAGACTTCTTAAACAAAAAGGACCCGCAAAATATTTCTTCCTCCAAACCTCCTAAAACTCTGGTAGCTTCAACCCTAAACTCTTCCGGCTTCCTAAATCTATATGGGTATCTCGCCTGAGGAAACAACTCACACTACTGTCTATTTAAACACAAAACCCCAAACCCCTATCAAACTCGCGGTCCTCCTGCGTCCCATGGAAAATTTCCGTCAAAGGAGACATGAATATCTGACCTTGGGCTAAGACCAGAGCAATCAAGAACAACATGGTGCAGACGACGAAACGCTTCTCTGAACCGTGCCCTAAATGTCCACACAACTGTCGATAGCACACTCATGGCTATGCAGAGGCTTGGGTGGAAACTTAATTGGCCAATAATGAAAACGTTGACAAATAAGCAAGTCGCACTCAAAATAAAGGAAGTTTTACCGCAGGAAACCACAAAAACGCAAAACCCTACCCTCCCACGAAAATCCTAAATCTATCCATATGGACAGTTTTAACAATAAAAATAATCCAATCATAAGACAAAACCATGCAAAAACAAATCATGAATGGATCCTACCTCACAACGGAGATGCGGATGACTTGGATAGGAGAAAAATTCCACAGGCGTAGAGGAGAACGTATCAAAACCTGACAACTGTGTGCAATCAAGTCTGATGGATACTAACGTGAAAATGACAAGTCATGGGCTCAAAGATCCTTATTTAAACCTAAACCGCCAACGAACAGCTAATGTGGCGGGAAAACCTTTTAACCTCCGTCGGGAGACTAAATCTGAAGGAAAACTGCAGTGTCCGCTACAACTCACTCTACTCACCCAGTACATCAGACAGGAAAGTAACATCGGAAGCCAGAGTCACTAGCTCCTTCGGTATTGAAGGGATGAACACTAAGTTTCGGATCAACTCACAACTAACCCTCCACAACGTCGGTCTGCGGATAGACTAACACTCCAGCTCGTTCCGGAAAACAAACTCGACCGTGAGATTTCCCACTTAATCGGTTATCAGAAAAGGATAGCTGAAGGGACATCCGATCCATCGGATCCACTTTATACTAAGATGTCGGAACCTCAGCATACTATAACCAAGAGCCTAGATAAACTTACTCTTGAGACAGTGGCTTAGACATCAAAAGGCTTCTGATAAACACATCAGATAGATAGTGGACTATGCCTCCACTGTATTGGAAGACTAGTCAACTAGACCTCCGATATGGATGTGCAAAAGAATAAGTTTTATCAAAAATAGCTGAGCCCTGGGAAAACTTGGGTTGAAATAAAACATTCCTTGGCTGTTTATATGCTAGAAAATAAAAAGGGGGGACCCTGAAAAAAAATAAAAATTGGGGAAATAGTTGCAGCTACAATAATTGGCGACTACCTGGCGGACACAGATCTCCAAACAACTTATTCTTTGATATAACAGACTATTTTGGTGATATCATTCTATTAGGTTTCTTTAAAATATTTGGATTCCAAAATGAAAGATTTATGTACTTTAGTCATTGATGATAGTCCAATTTCAAAAACGGGAACCAAGATTTCAAAGTCTGGATAACTCTTGTGAGGCTGAAGATATGAGTTTTATTTTACCTCTGCCTTTGGGTGGCTTCCAACTTAGACACCATAGGATAGTAACATATGGTAAACATATATATTCGTTTGTTCCTCATTCCCATGCCAATTTTCACTTTTTTATGCTTCTGGACTTTAGTCCTTTTGAGTCCCCTTGCTTGCTTTCTTTTTGAATTTTAATTCAGGCTCCTCTATCCATGGCATCCTTTTGTGTGAGAGAGATTTTAATTTTAACTCATGGACAGAGAAGAACTTTGGGAATCTTATTCATATTGATGTGGTTCCGTATGTGTTTTTGATACATGTTTCTTTTTAGGATATTTTGACTCTGGTTAGCCTTTTAGCTTTCAATTTATGGCATGGGATCCTTTAAATATAATACAGTGTTTACCTTGCTTCCTTTCCATGGGTATTTTGATGTTATCCCTTAGGGAAGCTTTTAATGTGAGATGAATGGAGCCTCAAAATAGTACTCTGGACTTTTCTATCCTTAGTTATTTTACAGGGATTAAGCAGGACTTCAAATGTGTTCATAATCCATTTAGAAGAAATATGCTAGTCTTGAAGAATCTTTAAGTATTGTAAGCATAAATAGTAGGCATTCTTTGATCAAAGATTCTAGTTTATCCAGAACTCTGATGATCTCCAAAAAACCAAAATTTGTGCTAATTTATTTAAACATAAACAAACCAAACTCTACGTGCAATCAAAATCTAAGAAAGTAAAAGCAAACAACTAAAACTAATCTAAAGCAAACAAATCAAATCATTTATTTATGTACAAGAAAACAAAATAAAAAACCATGAAGAAAAATGAGGCTTGAGAACTAAACCATTTACTAGTAAGTTCTCCTCCCAAACCTATAAGTCTTGCAACTTGTAATTTGAGGGGCCTAGCTTTGATGCAATCTGAAAAGGGCCTACCCATAATTGCTGAAATTTAGTGTGCTTTCCTTTTTCATCATGAGGGTGATACCACCTAATAACTAGATCCCCTACTTCAAACTCTTTGTTCCTAGATTTGTGTTTGTCAAACCAATGCTTCACCATTTCCTATTGATGCTTAAACCTTTCCCGGGCTTTGGACCTAGACTCTTCTGACTTCAGCAGATTATAAATTTGGATTTGCATAATTTCATTATCAGTACCCCTAGACTCTTGGGCTAGTATGGAAGATGGAAATAAAATATTAGGAGGGAGGACAACTTCTTTCCCATAGAAAATAGTGTAGGGTGACACACCTAAGGAGTTCTTTGGTGTGACTCTATCGGCCCAGAGTGCATTAGGTAAAGCTAGATTCCAGCTCCTTTGATTTTCTATCATTGTTTTCTTTACAATTCTAATTAGATTTTTGTTTGTAGATTCTGCCAAACCATTTCCTTGTGGGTAGTAATTTGCATAATTGTGCAGCTTAATTCCTCTTTCATTAGCAAATGCAGTTAATCTAATAGAAGAAAAATAATAAGCATTGTCAAAAACTAGGGAAATTGGAACCCCAAACCTGGTCATAATATAGTTTTGCAAGAAATCCATAACTACATCTTAGTTTACTTTCCGTAGTGGTATGGCCTCTACCCATCTGGTGAAATAATCATTTATTGTCATAATATACTTGTGTTGTAATGAGGAATTTGGATTTATTTATCCAATAATGTCGATTCCCCATTGTTCAAATGGTTATGAGATAATCATTGGTTTCAATGGTCCTACTACTTTAGCTTGTCTCCCACTACTTCCTTGGCAAGTATCACACTTTCTAACATCAGCATGAGCATCTCTAAATAATGTTGGCCAATAATATCCAGCTCTGAGAATCTTATGTACTGTCATGTCTCTAGATAAGTGACCTCCAGCAGGTCCATCATGTAATTCTGCTACGACCTTCTTTGCATCTTCTTGTTCCAAGCATCTGAGAAAGACTCCATTGTAGTTCTTTCTGAATAACACTCCATCAATAATATGATATAAAACTAATTTCAGATGTAATGCCCTTCTTTTCTTGGGACTCCAATGCTCCGGAAAATACCCTTCTTGGAGATAATGAACTAGATCCCGATACCAGGAGTCTGCAGCTGTAAATAGAGGACATATATCCACCATGTGTAGTTCAACTTCATTAGCCCAACTGCTATCTTCATTGTTTTGAATCTCAGCCATTAGTTTACAAAGTCCTTGTCCCTTGACTATGGTTGTTGGCTTGAATTCAAGATCGTGTTATTGTAAAGCAGTCACCCAGTTACATCTTCTCTCTCCCAATTCTTTCTGCACAAAAAGGGATCGTACTGCTGGGTGTGGGACTATTACTTTGGTGCAATTATTAAGTATGTATGGACTGAATTGCTTTATCGCCTTCAAAACTACATAAGCTTGTTTATCAACCACGAGATAGTTCAATTCGGCCCCTTGCAGACCAGTGCTCATAAATGATATGGGGTACTCATCTCTCCCATCTTCTTTCTATGTAAGCATAGCTGGTAATGAATCATCAGAAGCAAAAGTGTACAGAATAAAATCCTTTTCAAAATTTGGACTTTTGAGTGATGGTGCATGAGCAACAGATGTTTTTATCTTGCTGAATGCATTCTTCTCCACATCAGTCCATTTGAAATACACACTTTTCTTAACCATTTGCTGCAAAGGTTTGACGATTTGAGAAAAGTCTGGTACGAACCTTTGCACAAAGTTGATTGTCCCCATAAGATTGCATTACTTTTTTATTATGGGGTAAAGGGATCTGTTCTATGGCTCTAATGCTCTTCGGGTCTATGGAGATCCATTTTTTAGAAATGACATGACCCAATAGCTTTCCTTCTGTGATTGCAAACACACATTTCTTAGGATTTAATGAAATGCCATATTTTTGGCAACGCTCAAAAATTTGTTTCAAATGAAATGCATGCTCTTCTCTCTTCTTTGAAAGTATTGTAACATCATCTAGATAAACCACAACACTATGGCCAATTAGACCGCGGAAAGCTATATCCATAGCCCTCTATAACATTGCTCCAGCATTGTTAAGTCCAAAGGGCATCCTCCTATATGCAAAAGTTCCCCACTGGGTTCTAAAAGTGGTCTTGAGCCTATCCTCTTTTGCTACTAATACTTGATTGTAACCGGAAAATCCATCCAATAGAGAGAACAATTTAGAACCTGAGACCATCTATAGTATTTGTTCCATGGGTGGGATAGGATAATTATCTTTATCTGATGCACGATTAAGATTTCTGAAATCTACGCAAAGTCTGATCTCACTAAACTATTTTCACACTAGTACCAAATTAGAGACCCATTATGAATGTCTGACTTTAAATATGATTTTAGCATGTAGCATCTTTTTCACTTTGCTTTGAATTAGTGGTTCAAGCTTTGGATGCATTTTTCTCAGAGGCTGCTTATATTAAGCTTTGACTCCAACCTTGATTGGAATCACATGTTGTATAATTTTAGTGTCATATGTCTTTAGGTCTTCATAAGTCCAAGCAAATACATCTTTATATTGTCTGAATAAGACGATGAATTTACTCCTCTCGTTGGGTGAACAACACTTCCCCAAATTCACATATTTGGGTTCAGCTTCAGTCCCTAAATTTATCAGCTCGAATTGTAAAGACGAGTTATGAGTCTTGACATTCGCTGGCTTTCTGAACTTGTTGTCTAAATCAAACATCTGTTGCAAGGTTCTAACTCCTTTTGGAATGAAATTTCCGTACTTTAATTCTGCTTGATGTTCTTTTTCATCTATTATTGATCCTTTGAAAATATCATCATTCATTAAACATTCCAAGATTTGGTGATCATTGTCAAAAACCCTTAGATATGTGATGTTATCTAGAACAGAAGGCCTGAAAAGTAATTCAATAGAGCATCTATTATTCGAAGGTACTAATCTTGTAGCTGAGGTAGCTAATAAGTCAACTGTTGCATTCTTTAATCTAGGAATTGACACAATATTGAATGCATGAAAATTTATCAGTAAATCCCTAACTTCATTTTGGTAAGCCTTCAAATGCAGTGAAATGCAGTGTATTTTGTTCCGAATTTGTTTAGCAACGATTTCAGAATCTCCATATACTTGCATATTTTTTACTTTCAATTCTATTGCTTTTTTAAGTCCATGAACTAGTGCTTCGTATTTAGTTGTGTTATTTGTGCATTCGAATTCTAACCTACATGAAAGGAAATGTTTATTTTTTCCTGTATCAATTAGGACACAACCAGCACATGATCCTTCCAATGTTTTAGAACCATCGAAATAAAGAATCCAAAAACTTTCTACTCCTACTGAACTTGAATCACTAACTACATCTGAAACTAAATCTACTATGTTACAATCAAACTCATCAGCCCATGAAAATTGAAGGAGATCGGGCTAGATATCAGGTATACTGCTGGCTTCTTCAGCTTGGTAATTTCCCGATTCCAGTTCAATGAAATAGTTTCCCAACACAGAGTTTACTGGTTCATTTCTAACTGAGTCACATTATATTTCATTTGAGGCTCTCTTAAAACTTTTATTTGATTTTGACATCCCTTAAAAGGCAACCACAAATGTGATCAATCTGATGCAAAATATCCTTCTAACCTTGCTGATCAAGCCCGGCTCAAAACCAAACCATAAGCATCTAGGATGTTTTCTACGACAATGTCGATGTGCTGACATAATCTCTCATCTGTGGATAAATGAATCAAAACATCCTCCATTTCTCCTATTACTTTTACTGTTGTTCTGTCTAATTGAAGAACTTGGCTAGTAGTTGGTTTAGGTTGACCATTGATTTTCTTGCAAACTGAAAGTGGCATGACATTGACTGATGCTCCTGACTCCACTAAACAATTATGCACATTATAGTTGAAAATCTCAAAGGTTAGAAGAAATGTTGGAGTTTTATACTTAGATTTTCCTCCTAAAATTGCCTCACCAATCTCTTCCTTAGGTTGGTTGTCAATGGGAGGCTCCTCCTCGGGTGTCTCAAGTGCTTTTGAAAGCTTTTCTTTCTGCTGAGGTAGATTGCACATTTCAAACAATGAGATATTTGCTTTAGCCTTTTTAATGTCTTCCACAATATCATATCTTATTTCATGCTCATTCAGATTCTTCTTGATGTTTTCAGTTTTATTTTCAGTAGGATTTATAGGTGTATTGACTTTCTTAGGGTTCTTCTTTGAAATGACAAACTCATGTATGTTAACAGTTGAAGTATTATTCTTCATTTTCTTCATGTTCTCTTGGATTTTCTTGATCTTTGGAAGTATCAAGCTATCTTCTTTTAATGTATTCTGACTTCTCGTTGTGACATTTGTCTCTCATGTTTCTTCTTTGTTAGGGAAATATTCATCTTCTAAGTTGAACATAGATCCACAGTCCCATACAACCAAAGTGTCTTCCTCTTGTGTTTCTGTAGGTTCATGATCTTTCCCTTTCTCATCCTCATTTTCTGTCAGCTTGGAATCCAATAATTGGTTCATTACTAATGTCATAGAATTAATCCACTGTGGGAAATTCTTCTCAGAATGAGGTTGTTGATGGAAAGTGCAAACATTATCCATTCCTACATCAGTCAAATTCATTGTTGAAGGACTATGTGGAGGAGGTTTAGGTTGACTGTTGTCTTCTCTTTTTTTATAATAAGGCTTGTATTGTTTATGAGGCTCCTTTTATTTTTCTAAATCAATCACTTGGTTTGATAACTTATGCATCATCTTCACCATCCCATCTAACTCCTGTGATCGTTCATCCTTAGGTTTAGTTAATAATAGGGGCTTTTTGTTTCCATAAGTTCTTTCATCTGACTGCGTAGGATAGTGCTCTATACTCTTCAATTCTACCTCTACCTTTTCAGCTTCCTCATAAGTCTCTGCCAGAGTGGGTCTAACCGATATTTTGGAAAACATGGCCAAATCAGGTCCAAGGGATCAAGTATAGTACTCGATTAAATCATGCTCCGATGGTTTGTCAGCTGCATTGAAGTTATTCAGGTAAGCTGCAAACCTTTGAGTAAAATTATGCACCCTCTCTTTTTTTTCCTTCTTTAGATAAATCAACCCTTTCATTAAAGCTGTGTGAGTTTTCTGGATTCTGTACTTGCTTCTGAACAGTCTTTCAAAAATATTCAAATTTGTGATTGAATTTGTGGGTAAGGCAGAGTACCATGAAGTTGTTTTTCCTTTTAGGGTATGAGGAAACAATCTGTAGACTACATATTCATGTTCTGCTTCTCGTAGTCCCTCTAAATCCAAATAAAAACTCTGCAAATGATCATCCACAAGAATTCCTTCACTTGGTTCAAACTTGGGTAACATTTTGTCAAAACTCTGAGGCAAATCATGTAATGGAGGTGTCATATTTAAAGGAGATCTATCTCTCCAAGCAGGCTATAGAGGTGACTGATTGGCATTCACATTGGCCATGATTCTGAGTGGAGTATGAGGTGGGGACTGAACAGAGGTATGAAAAGGTGAATAGTGAGGGGAATCTAGTCCCAATTGATCTAAAGGTTGGTCAAATTCTTGTAAGGTTGTTTCTACCAATTCTTCAATATATTCTACCAACACTGAGTCTTCCAATTGAGGACGGTCCTTTTTCTGATACTCTCTTCTAGGTAGGACAGAGATAATAAGTAATCCTCCAATATTTTTCGCATATGCCCTGGTAATCCTCCTTAAATCATCAACCACTTCATTATCAATGGGATAAAGATACCCCTTTCCCTTTTCTTCAGGAGTGGGTTTCTGAGGAAAACTGGTTTCATAATTGTCACCGGTGGAGTAATTTCAAGAAAGTGGGCTTCCTCGGCCAGCCATGCATTGATGGCCCTCCTTCTAGTGCCAAAAATGTTGAGGCTTGGAAAATCGTAGGTAACAACAATAGGGATTCTCCCCAATAAGTGTTCCCAATTAGCTCATTATTGTTTGGTATGGGGAATCTGTCCGGTTTACAGTCCGGCTACCGTAGGTCAAGTAATGGTTAAAATGTTTATTTTACCAGTTGTGGCCTGGTCCACCGTTTATGTGCATTTTTAGTTTTATGTTTATTTATGATATGCAAGTTCCTAATTGAATGCAATTGATAGAGATAATGAGGAGTGTCACAATGTGATGCAGAGGTTCTTACCTCTTGTCTTACCTCTCTCGCTTATAAATCATAAACAAAGGAAAACTAACTAAGACTCACTAACCTATCCCTAGGGAGGAATACTGGAACTAATGTTGAGTAATATATTGGATAACATGCATAAAGAACACCACAGATAACTATTAATATTTCTGAATACATGCATATCAATAGACAGATAAACAAAGAGATAGCTCATTGTTAATTAAAACATTCATTACTCAAATCCGATTGTGGAAATTTCACAGAAATAAACAGGAGCACATTCATAACATGAAAGAGTTCATAAGTTAGAACGATATCATAGTTCATGAAAACAAGCTGAAACAAAAATAGTTCACATCCAACCAATCCATGTCAAACATATGAAATCCCACAGGGCTTTCTCCAGCCCAAGAAACATAACTCTTTATTATAAGATGAAATATTTCTTCTTACAATAACTTGCACAATGATAGTCTGAAAAAAGGTCCTTAGATACATCAAGCTTGCCTATATTTATACAAAAAGCAAAAAACTCTTGGGTTTCCTCTCATTGCCTTTTGGGATTCCAACCTCTCCTTTACAAAAGTTTTCCTTTTAGCTTGTGAACACAAAGAAATAAATATAATATATTACATTATTTATCAACATTCCAAAACATTCAACTAGGAGGGCCCAACTTCTTCGTTCATGAACTTTCTCCATACATTTGCCTCGGCTGCTATATTCTTAAAACCAAAAGGTTCGAGAAATCTGATAGTAATTTCGTGTTGAGCAGCCTAGGTATTTACACCTGCTATTCTAGCAAGAATCAAGCACAGCTAGTCCTCCACCAAGTGAATACTCACAGCTGCATGTGTTATTTCAGTCTTTAGTATCTTTTCATCCAACTCCTTGACTTGCTAGATGGCCTGTTCATCTTTGCTGCATCTTTACTGTAAATGTTTCAAAAACATTTCATGATCTGGAAGCACTTCCAATCTCTTTTCCTCAGAGTTCTGACACCAATTATAAGTTAGGAGCACTCTCCTGCAAAATTCAGCACATGGATTCTTTGTTTTCTTCACTGTCTTCTTTAATTATTCTGCTGCGTTACTGGCAAACTCAATTAGCTCGTATTCTTGCTTTATTGTCTCCTGATCTTTGACAAATATATTTGTGGGAGATTATTTGTTTGCTTCTACCCAAGTCATCCATCCCCGCAAAGTTTCCAAAATATCTTGGGTTCTATCCAAAAAATATGAGGCTGTATTTACAGTTTATTCTAATATGATGTCTATATGTTGAAATTTAAATCTTTCTTCCACCATCTACAGCTGCATTTGATGAATATTCTTTCGGAGCATAAGGGCATGCTTCTTTAAAGGTTCAATATCAACCTTCTACTCCATAGCTTACTTCAGTGAAGCTACAAGTGAATTCTTTTGTTCCTCCAAGGCTGCTATTTGAGTCTCATATAGCTTAGCCTTCCCTTATGCGGTGGTATTCTTCTCTTCCAGCTCTCTCACTTTACTTTCCAATCTTCCTTTTATGTTATCCAATTCTTCAACTGATAACCTCAGCTTATCCCTCTTGGCTTCCAAATTCTGATATTGCTGTTGTAGCTTTCCAAACTCTCACAAGGTGGTCTGGGCATTCTTCTCTTTATTTCTTGCAGATATTACCAAAGCTTCTTTCTCAACTTGTAAAGTCTGAAATTCTACCTTTGATACCTTAACTTCACCGATCATATCCTCGTACTTCCTTTTCAAACTCATACCTTCACTCCTTTCTTTCTTCAAAGTCTCATTCAAATGTGTGAACTTTTTCTGAGACTCTTCTAGGTCTGTCATGATCCTATCCACATTATCCTCAGTGGCTAGGGTTAGAGCTACCCCATCCCTTGCTAGTAATCATGGATCTTTGTGTGTACTGTGGAGCACTGTCTTATCAATCACCATTATTCCATGCTTACCCCTAGTTTCCACTTTCTTCTCGGTTCTTTTGACAATTCTCTTTTTCTCCTTGTAGTAAAAGATAGTATTAAAATCCGGCACCTCTTCCCCTTTAGTGCGCATGAAAGAAATTAACTCAACTCCAGAAGTTGACACTGAACCTTCTCCTACTGTACAGCTAGAAGGAACAACAGGCTCTAATAGGTCCATATCATACTAAGCCTATCCTTGATCCATAGAGTCTTGTCCTTCTAATGTCTCTATTCTTGATCCTTTAGTTGTCATCTCTATTTGTTGTTTTTCCTTTTGGACACCTTCTAATCTGAAACCTTCACTTTCTGCTTGCTTTTTCCGGATTTCATCTTCTTCTTTTCTTGTCTTTTCTTCTTCAATCTTCTTTGTTGCTTCTTTAGCAGCTCGTTTCTTTTCTTCCTCTTCTGTTCTCAATCAATTCTATGCCTCTTGTACTATTCTATTAGCTTCTTCTTGCCTATTTTTTGCTTCTTCTTCTTCTTACCTTTTCTGTTTCTTAGCAAGATTTATTTTACCACCAATGGTAGCTATCTTCTACTTGAATGTTTTCTTCAAATCTGTCATGTTCTTAGCATTTTGGAAGGTTTCTTCATCCTTGTCCCAAAAATTGGTATATTCAAAATGTACTCCAACTTTAGTGCAATATTCAGCAACTTTGCCTGCAGAGTCATTCCTATGGAAGTTCATTTCATCGAAGTGAAAATACTCTACTTCCTTGACAAACTTCGTTGCATTCTTTACCCTAGAAAATTTATAACTCCTCACTAAAAAGGGCACTGCAGGATAGACTGCTTTCTTTTGCTCAAAAAAGAACTTCTCTACTCCATCAATATACAATTGTCTCACAGCCTCCTTGTGAATTACATAGTCAATGGCATTCTTTGGTAGAAGAGAAGGGGCTCTTGAACCACCATACATTCTTAAATATAGGCCTTCCTCTTTCAGATAATAGCTTATGTATTCTTGCACAACTTTTAAAGCTCCTTCTGACATACAATTGCATTCAGACAAGAAGATCAATGTGTACAAAGGCATGATGAAATTCTCAAAAATTTCCTTGTAGTAGCTGTAATATTTGTGAGCCCAAAATAGTTTGTAAGCTACATACACTGGAGCTCGGTCCTTGTACCAATGGAATTTAAAGGGTGGGAATGGTTGAGTGCACAGAATGCAATCAATCAGAATGGAACTCATGTAAAATTATGCCTTCTTTTGGGATACTCCTCCCAATGCTGTGCTTATATAGGCAGACAGACTGTTGGATACTATACTTGCCCAGTTAAAAACTGTACCTTGTGTAGCAAAAAAATCGATAACCGGTATCCAACCCATTTTAAAACTTTTTCCATTAGCTCTTCCAAAAATTCTATTCAGCATTAAAACGATGAACCTATAGGGAGTAGAGATAGTTGATGTCTCATACTCTCTGGAAGACCTTGTGCAGAAGTTTTTCCCTGGTATCGTCATCTTCTTGACTGTTTCCACCATCTCTAAGTTTAGCTCTTTTAACCAACTTTCTGTCAGATAAGTTTGTGCCATTGGTAAATTATACGCCATAGATACATAAGCTGGGCTATATGCAGCATAACCCTGCTTTGCGGTATTTTCCAATATCATCCTTGTAACATCTGCCCTAGGCAGAATCCACCCTATCACCTCTGTGCATG
The DNA here is from genome assembly GCA_001517045.1 of Pseudotsuga menziesii. NCBI lineage: Eukaryota > Viridiplantae > Streptophyta > Pinopsida > Pinales > Pinaceae > Pseudotsuga > Pseudotsuga menziesii. The sequence continues at coordinate 160,007 of LPNX010214678.1, read as the reverse complement.
GAAAAAGCTCAGGTCTGGTAGCCACTTTCATAAGGGCTGACCTCTCAATATTTGCATACATATGCATATCCTCGAAACCAGCATCTGGAACAGTATGGCTTGAAATCATCCTATATACCTCTCCCCATTTATATTCTGGCTCAACTCCCGTAATAGCTTTAGTATCTTCATAGATGACTTCCACTCTAGTTATCACCTCCAGTTCATGTTCCTCTTTAGATGTTTCGGCTTTCTTCTTCTATTTGCTCGGCATATTGTTGTGTTAATAATTTTCCTATAGCCATTACACAACAAGATCTCAGTCTATTTATCTCTAACAATCATTTGTAATGAGAAAACAGTAAAGCAACCAAATATTACCATTTCATCTATATGCATATTGAAAATTATTATTATCCCACAGTTCCTCTGAATGAGAGACTTTTTAAACAAAAAGGACCTGCAAAATATTTCTTCCTCCAAACTTGCTAAAACTCTACTAGCTTCAGCCCTAAACTCTTCCGACTTCCTAAATATATACGGGTATCTCTCCCGAGGAAACAACTCACACTACTGTCTATTTAAACACAAAACCCCAAACCCATATCAAACTCATGGTCCTCCTACGTCCCATGGAAACTTTCCATCAAAGGAGACATGGCTATTTGACCCTAGGCTACAACCGGAGCAATCAAGAACACCATGTTGCAGACGGTGAAACGCTCATCTGCACCGTGCCCTAAATGTGCACACAACTGTCGATAGTGCACTCATGGCTACGCAGAGGCTTGGGTGGAAACTTAACCGGCCAATAATGAAAACGTTCACAAATTAGCAAGCCACACTCAAAATAAAGGAATTTTTATTGCAGGAAAACCACAAAAATGCAAAACCCTACCCTCCCGCGGAAAACCTAAATCTATCCACCCCGACGGTTTTAACAATAAAAAGAATCCAATCATAAGACAAAACCATGCAAAAGCAAACCGTGAATGGATCCTACCTGGCAATGGAGATGCAGGCAACCTGGACAAGACAAAAATTCCGTGGGAGTAGAGGAGAACGTATCAAAACCTGACAGCTGCACGCAATCGAGTCTGATGGCTACCAACGTGAAAATGACAAGTCACGGGCTCAAAAGGCCTTATATAAACCTCGACCAGAAATGGACAACTAACGTGGCGGGAAAACCTTTTAACCTCCGTTGGGAGACTAACTCTAAAGGAAAACTGCAATGCCGGCTACAACTCACTCTACTCACCCAGTACATCGGATGGGAAAGTAACACCAGAAGCTGAAGTCACTAGATCCTTCGGTATCAGAGGGAACAACACTAAGTTTTGGATCAACTCACAACTAACCCTCCGCAATGTCAGTCTGTGGACAGACTAAGACTTTGGCTTGCTCCGGAAAACAAACCCGGTCGTGAGATTGCCCACTTAATCGGTTATTGGAAAATGATAGTTGAAGGGACATCTGATCCATCGGATCCACTTTATTCTAAGATGCCGAAACCTCGGCAGACTATAACCGAGAGCCTAGATAAACTTACTCTCGATACAAAAGCTTAGACCTTGGAAGGCTTCCGATAAGCACATTGGATAGATAGTGGACTATGCCTCCGCTGTATTGGAAGACTAGTCAACTAGACATCCGATATGGATATGCTAAAGACTAAGTTTTTTCAAAAATAGCTGAGCCCTGGGAAAACTTGGGTTGAAATAAAACATTCCTAGGCCATCTAGATGCTAGAAAATAAAAAGGGGGGACCCTAAATTTGTTTTTTTTCTTTTTTTAGGGGAAATAGTTGTAGCTGCAACAGGGCTACAAATATTATATTTCACAATCTAAAGTGGTGTGCGAGCTTTGTATGACTTTCTGACTGGAAAGATATTTTTATGTTTCTTTCCAGAAATGAATCCTTCACAAAAAACTCTCTAGTTCTCTGATGAATGGAAATCCTTTTACAATATTCTTTGTTTGCGGTAACTTCATCCCACAAAAATTTAGATGTCCAAATCTGAAGTGCCATGGCCAAGACTCATCCCGAACTTTCGTTCGAAATGCATCTTGAAAATTAGTGTTGTCATTTTCTTTCTTGTCGAAGTGCTTGTCTAATTTTTTTCTTTCTCCCTTGAATTCAACTCATGTATTTGTCTTTCTTTTCATGTCCAGAATTATTTTCAATGGAAACAAGTGATTGCTTTCCATTGGCACTTTTTCTATAAACTGGTTGCTTGGACGCTTGCCTTTAAATACACATTGATTATCTTCTATGTAGACTCTGTAACCTTTTTGTATCCATTTTCTAATACTCAACCAATTTTGTTTCAGACCTTCGACATGATAAACATCAGGCATAATCTTTTTCTCCCCCTGTTTGGTTAAAATACCAATAGTACCTTTTCCAAAAATAATGACTTGGAGATTATTTGCAAGTGTGACATCAGTTTGAATTGATTGATCTATACTGGAAAAAAAATTGAATTACCAGTAATATGATTACTACATCCTGAATCTAAATACCATATGTCATGTGGACTTTCTTGGACAACATTGCATTCAAGTGGGGATTCACATGCCAACAACACTGTGATCAACGAATTGTTGGTGTTGGTCAACTCGTTTTGGATTTTCTTCCTTGGTCATACTTCTTCTTCCTTCATTCATATGCATAATGACCAAATTTATTACAATAATGACATTGAATTTTTTATTTATCAAATGTGGGACCACTTGGATGACTTGGGTTCTAATTCTATCCTCTACCAGTGACATTAGCAAGACTACTACCGCGTCCTCCTCTGGAATAATTTCTTCCTCTACCTCTAGAATTGTTTGTCCCCCTTCTGCCTCTACCGCTCCTTATGGATGAATCTGTTGCAAATTCACCTTCCAATGATGTGTTTGATCTATTTATTCTACGTTCCCGATTGATGAGTGAGGCTTGCAACTCATCCATGGTAAACACCGGTATGTACATTTATTTTCTTCCAAGGTCACAACCAAGAATTCAAAGCTTGGGTGAAGACTTCTAATAAATGTTTCAACAACCCTTTTGTCTTGTATGTTTTCTCCATGATATTTCAGTTAATTTACCAGTCCAACAACTCTAGTGTAGAATGAGTCTACAGACATTGTATCTTTCATTGACAAATATTCAAAATATCCTCTAAGAATGTGCAACTTGGAAGTCTTTACCTTGTCCAAACCTTGATAGGCAACTTCCAATGTGTCCCATGCTTGCTTAGTGGTAATTGATGCTACTACTCTTGGGATTATGCTTTCATGCATGGCTTGGTGTATGTAGAACAAAGCCTTTCCATCTTTCTTCCTATGTTCCCTCGAGACATCTCTCTCAGCTTGTGTAAGATTTTTATATGCCACTTGATATGTAACTTTGTTCTACATAACCATTCTAGATAATCTACCATATGTATTGACCTATGACCAAAGCCTTCATTGTTAGAGACCAATATTCATAATTATTTCCTGTGAAGATTGGATTTTGAAAACTCGACATGTGTGCACCAGAAGTGGAATCCGTATTTTTATTTTCCCTTGGACAAAATATTTTTTAAAGACAAGGTTTCTTTCCTAAACCCGCTATGATACAAGATCTTGGGAGACTCAGAGTGAGATAGTTAACTTGAGTTACCTCTCAATCATATAAAAAAATTTATTTTCGATACTCGATCTCTTTTTACTCATCGAGTAAATGTTGTCTAACTCTGAACAAAACTTTAGACAAATCTAACTCTGAATAGAAAAGTCGAACTTCGACCTAGACAAGTCGAACTTCGACAAGTTAAACTTGACCAAAATACTTCGACAAGTTTTCAAGATACTACTTTTGGTCGAACTTTCGACGTGACACCTTTTTACCTCGACAAACAATTACTCCACTTCGACCGAATTACCTAACTTCTACAGGTTTTACTTCGACTGATTTTTTATTCCGACCAACTCCCTCTTCGACTCAACAACTTTTAGTCAAAATTTTACAAGGGTTATTTCTTAGTCTAAGACTCATAAAATGAAAAACACTTTTAACCGATGGGTAACTTGTAGCAAAATTCGACACAACTATAATTTGACAGACTTACAAAATCATATAACCAAATATAAAGTAAGACTTATGTCAACCACTCTGTCATAAAAACTCAAAATTTTACCTGGTGAAATGTTTATGGATTCTATGTGACTTTCACTTAAATTGTAAATGTAAACAACATTTACTCAAGTAATTATGGAGAGAGTGTGCGACTAAATAAAACATGCGTTCAACCATAACAATGCATTTATAAATATTGTCGGGACATAACAAAGAACTATTGTTGTAAATAAAAACTTGGAAATTTACAAGGACGTTTCACCTTTTACAGAGCTTCGACTCTCAACACTTTCAAACACACAAAGGCTTGAGCTTCGAACTCTCCACAGAGATTTTCTTTCTTCTCCACTAATCAAAATTCTCTCTATTCTCTCAAAGTTATCCCTTTGGTTTACAATCTTCTTCTTCTATATATAGGAAGGCTAGAAAATTGCTTCTCCATGAATCTATTGACTTAACATTAAAGACTATAATAACTATTTACCTATAAACTTATCTTAAGAAATTTAATTCAATTTGTTTATATATGAGAGACGTGAAAACTTCATTCTGTCAGAGAGTCTGACAAAAACAGATTTGCTACCGACTCTGAGAGAGTTGGCTGAGACAAGATATGAATCTGTGATTAAAATTATGATGCTACCCTATGAGGGTTTTCTTGTACTCGTTTTTTATAAATAACTTGAAAAATGGGGATAGCGAGAAATTATGAATTTCATATTTCTCTTTAACCTTCCTTATGGAACTAGGGTGAAGCATGTGTATGCATGCACAATATATAATTAATATGAGATTTACTATTCCGATATAATTAGTCTCCTTTCAAAATTCTCTGAGAAGCTTGGGTTATGGATGAATACGCTCTCTTGACCTTAATCGATTCAGTGTTTTGTGACAATATTAGTAATCGTTGCTATGAAGCTACACAATTTTGTTTAATATTTGATTATTCTTTTACACCATAATAGATTTTGAAGCTATAAGCTTTTGCTTAATATTTGATTATTTTCTTACACCAAAACAACTTCTTTGTATGGAGTTTGGATTACTTTAATTTCTAATATATTTGATAAGCAAATCCATTTTTTTTATTGTTTGAAACCACCATTCAATTTCTGGTTGTTTATGAGTAAATATAAGTTTGTTCTTCTTTCTTCGAAAAATGAATCTCTAATGAAAGCATTTTATTGTTTGGTATATACTTAAAACACAATCGTTTATAAATAAAACAGATTTTATGTGGACTTTGTTTTTATGTTGGTTTTTTAGGCTCTGATTGAGTTATGTTTTCAATATCATAATTCATAGTCTCATAATGTGTAATAATCAATCTAATTAGTTTTAACATTATTTCCATAAAAACCATATACAATATATATTATCTAACATTTCAATCCTCCTACATTCGAAAGAAACATAAATGCATATATTGTGCAAGAAAAAATATTATAAAGTAATATTTTACATTACATTTAAACTTTTTACTCGTGTAAAATATTTTAATCCACCATTGATATTTTCTTAACATGATTCACATTCATTTAATTTAATTTATATGTTAGAAAAAACCCTAAGATGATTTTATTCATGGAAAAGCTTATTTATTTATATAAGACAAATGATTGTTGGTCTTTCATAACCAAATATTCTTTCTATTACCTTTGACTGTTCATATTTGCATTAATGCAATCCAAAATTATGATGTGTCCAGCATACATCTCTTTATTCAAAAGGGTGTTTGTAAGTCTCAGTAAAGGGTGTTTGTAAGTCTCAGTATGGTTCTAATTTTTCCAAACTTTTCTCTTTCAAGTGCTTTGGTGAAGTTGTCTGCAATTTGGTCATTTGTGGAACAATGCCATAAATGGACTATCTTGGCCCCTACATGATGTCGAATCAAATGGTACTTTGTATTGATGTGCTTGGTTCAATCATGGAATATGGGATTCTTATCCAACTTGATTGCAGAAGTGTTGTCGATCAATAAGATAGTGGATTTCTCTTGTTTCTCCTGCAAATCTTCAAGTATATTCCTAAGCCACCACATCTCTTTCATTGCTTCAATAGAAACCACATATTCTTCCTATGTTGTCAAATCTATTGGACTTTGACTATTGTGTGATCTCCAAAAAACAACTATTGATCCAAGAATCATTTTCTATCCAAAAGTAGACACTTTGCTAAGGATTTATAGAATGACCCCTCAATCTTCATATGCTCCTTTTTCATTTTATTCCAAAAGTAGAGTGTAAACCTGGCACAAACGCATTAGATTCCATAGGTGGTTTTATTGTACAAATACCATATGCAATTTATGTATGTATTGGAAAAAGTTGTGACCCTGTAATGGAAATGATGGGAAATGTTGCCACTTTGTAGGTTTTAATATATAAAAAATATCAAGATACAATTGTTATTATTCAAGAAGGGCATGAAAACAATGAATTCTAGGATTCTCTTTCAAAAGAGTCTCTCTTATTTGATGATTCCGAGAAGAAAAGAAAGAGTGTAGGGAAACTTTGTCTTAAGAATATTTTCTATGGAAAAAAGAGGTTGATGCAGTAAACAGGGTGGGTGTTGGAAACATGAAGTTAGAATTGTATGATATATATTTTGAGTTGTTTACGAGAGGAACTATAAGAGTGGTTGTGCAATTTTTTCAATATAGCTAAAACACTCCTTCCAACAAGGGAAAGTAACTGGGGTAAACTGCACCACAAATTTGTGAGTGGCAATGTGAAAGAGTTCATTACATCTTATAAAGAAATTGGAAACATATATTTTTCACTGTTGAGTGCTCATGGGGACACACAACCCTTAAATATTAGATATTGTAATATTTGTCTCCTTATCCTTACCCCAGATCTCACTTCATCTAAATTAGTAACCAGACGATGGGAGGAGATTTACTACAAATACAAATACACATAATAGAAAAGAATAAGTCAAAATAAAGTCTACCAATGATATTCCCAACGGTTACATCACTTTTAATTTCCCTTCATATGAACTTACATATCAAGATACAAATACAATCATGATACAACTATTTTGAAGGAAATAACATCCAACCAGTGTGGAAAAACAAGAAAACGTTTTATCATCCCATTCACCCTTGATATGTTTCCTTCTATAGTCATTACAACTCAAGCTCTTCCATCTTTACACCTCCATCTGAATGGATGCAACAATTTCACTGGAAATGTTCTCACTTATTTAAATGAGAAAACACACACTCTATAAAAGGAAACCCACAAAATATATGCATTCATGAATCAAGGTTACAAAAATAAATTCATGGTGTCAAATGTCACGATTCTGATTAACATTTCAACTTCAGGATAATTCAAGTAATTAATAGAATGAATTACCCACCAGGTTGTTTCACTACACATGATTCACTACTATATATCCTTGCATAAGCAAATTTTACTTTCACCCCTACCTATCAATAAGTATCCTTACATTTACTCTTACTCACAAAAGGAAGGATTTCCTCTTTCTTTGGATCCTTATATATTGATGAATCTGCATCATCGGGAAATCATGCATAATGATTATCCCCCTCGTTTCACTTGGCACATCATTTGACATCCTAAACCAACCAATCCATCTCTCCTACTTTGAATTACTAAATGCAATGCTTCTACAGACCCATTCTACGTAGTCATTGCCAATCTACAAAGAAGTTATGCTTTAATTGGAATGGTATCTCACTGGTTCTACATTATTGTGTTCCTTTGTAATAGTGATTTAATTTTATATCAATTAAATAAATTAAAATAACAAATGAGATAATTTGGATATATTGTACTAGTATTGCTAGTCAACTTTTAAAAGTTAAATCAAGCTCGACTAGAAAAACTGTCACTGCACTAAGGGAACTAGGGGTGCACTATATCATATAAGAAGGAAGAAGGGAACCCTCACCATTGTGTGGAACATCTCACGCCATTATATGGGATGTTTTTGAGTGGATATCATGTTTTATTGAGAGTATAGTCTACTCCTTTATAGTGTGCATTAGTGAGTGTTCTACCCAATATACACAACCTTGGTAGAAATTCTATCTTTATGGCTTGATTCTTGGTTTTTATTCTTATCTATTTTTCATTAAGAAGAAGAAGCATATTAAGTGTTCTTTTAATAAGTGTAAGAGTGAACTAGTTTTGATTGGTGATATCATTACTGAACAACCTTTCCTTTCTACTAGGTTGTTGGGTGGCAGGTGATGGGTGTTAATTACATCCTTGGGGTAGATTCTTTGCTTTCTGAGACTAATTCAACAAATTTATATGCTAAAGGATATGGCGTCTAAGGAGTCCCGTTCCTTTCCCCCCTCTTTTCATACATACTAACTTTGTTTGTTTGTGTTCTAAATTGTTTAAGGATAAATAATTTGCACAGTGGTTTATGTTTCCACAAATTAAGAGACAAAAAAGGAATTGAGAATCAAGAACATATGCCCACAAAGATAAAGGTTTCTTTTGTTTTAGACATTTAAGGAAATTTTGTACCTTCCACAAATAACATCCAATTGTAATTTTTTCCTAAACTAAGTTTTGAAAACTTATTAGCTTCATGTGAGAAGAATTATGCTCAACTGGGGCTTGCATCTAATTCAATTGCAATTTATAAGGTACACAGATTAGGGATTTTTCCATATGTACATCCAAAAAAATATAAATCATTAAGGGACATGTTGCATCCTACTTAAATGACACCTATACTCATTTTCTCCCTCGTATGATGTTTTGCATGCAAAATAGCTACCTTGTGTTTCAAATGAATGTGAATAATTATCCTCGCCATCCTACTTAGGTTCTAATTCCCATCATCTTGTGTTCCTTTATTTGCTATGAATTTGGAATACACTCATCAAATGCTCTAATCAATATTGGTCTAGGACTCTAACAATATTTATCACTTGCTCCACTACATAGTAAAGTCTCCTTTATTAGGATTTCTTCGTGCTCTTTGATTTCACTTTATGGTAAACCCTAAGTCAAATGATAATCAGGAAACTATGCAATCATGATCTGTACTGTTCTAATAACTCGTTTAATTAATTACCCCAATAACAATAAAACTACAATGGTGCAACCATAATTCATCCAAATTCCATGTTATAGCCATAAGGCTAAGTGAGCATCCTAAGTTTATAGAATCGGAGGAGAAATTAACTGTAATTTTAGGGACATTAAATAAAATGCTAGGGAAAGGAGTTTTCAAATTAATTATCATGAAAGAGTTTTTAAGTTATAAGTCTTCCCCTTATCGTTCAAGATCTAGGGAAGTCTCTATTCATGTTTATTTAAAGAAACATATTTTAATTATGCAAGTTTCTATTTGCTTTTAAGAGTTAGATTAAATATAAACCATTGACTTTGTAGTGACATTGACAATTGATCTATGGTTATTTTTGGATTGGATTCATGGTCGGGAATTTTTCCACTTAGGTACAAGTTGAAAGGTAAAAAAAGGAATCATGCCCATACTTTTGAAATTAATTAAAGGGCCTTTGCAGAGTTCTAAACTTTTGAGCGAGTATGGTATTTGTGCTAAAATTGGCCTATTTTGTCTTATGATGGGGAAAAATAGGGATGGAGGGAAACAAAATTCGTAATTATTTTTCCATGGTGGGTATTCAAATTGATGCAGAGGTTGGGGGATTGGGTGAGAAATGAGAGAGGGAACAATAGAGGCATCAGTATCAGGCTAAGGAATGTAAGAGAATGGGAAGAAGGAGGATTTATAGAAGGGGGTAGCTTTTGTGGAAGTGAGGGAGAGCTTCCCAACATATAAAGGTAGATATGCACCTTCTCTAGAGTGGACTAGGTTGTAAAACTCAGTAGTAAGTTTCTCTTCTTCCTCATGCTCTTCAAGTCATTTTCCATCAATGATTCTTCTTTGGTATGGGTAACTAAGGTGCCTAATATATATGTAAAAGTGACAATGAAAATCAATATTGATGAAATATTTTCTACCAATGTGTTTGAACTGCTCCCATAGTTGAGACTGGTTCTCTCCTAAAGTCCTTCATCGAGGTCCAACTCAAAAAAATTATTGGCCTACATAGTATATAGCCTATATTTGGTCTTAGCCTATATTTTGGTCTTGGCATTGATATTGATATGGGTAACTTTAAACCACCTCTCTCTCTCTCTCTCTCTCTCTCTCTCTATATATATATATATATATATATATATATATGTGTGTGTATGTGTGTGTGTGTGTGTGTGTGTGTGTGTGTGTGTGTGTGTGTGTGTGTGTGTGTGTGTTTCTAGGGTGTTTTTAAATCAATTGGACACACACACACACATATATATATATATATATATATATATGCATGTTTCTAGGGTGTTTTTAAATCAATTGGACATGTTCTCTCTTTCTCTTTTCAAGGAGAGAGATATCAAACATGCTTTGAGTAAGTACTAGGTATTGAATTGTCCTCCCAATTAGATAGGTTTTGAAACAACTCTAATGGGAGTAGGTCAAGTAGGGGAACTGGTAGCATGATTATATATGTACCTTTTGTGTTAGCAACAGGTTGGGTAGAAAAGGGGGGATAAATGGAGTTGTTATGAGTTGTGTAGGGGGATCTTGATAGGTTATGATGGGAATAATACATTATCCCAAGAATGGGAAAAGAGTGGAGGGAGTTTTTGGAGGGCCAATAGGGTTGTTATATATGGGGGGTTAGGGTGTTATTTTTTTATGAGAAAGGGATTCGAATAAACCTCCAATTGTATATTATTATTGCATACTATCCAAATTAAAGTTCTCTTATTGGGACAGTGCCAAGAATATTTAATTGCACTTTTCCATTATGAATAATCTCCATGTTATGATTATTTCTCTAGTTTTCAATATCTAAGTCTACATTTCAATCAATGAGCCCTTTTTTTGGTATTATGGAATGTGCATATTCTCTAAAATGATAGTTTTGTATGTCAAATTTGTAAATGTTTTATTTGCAACATTAAATATGCAATTGGAATGTTTTATTTCTTTATTGATGATGGTTATATTTTTTAGCACATGAAGAGTTAGATTTATGTTGATATTTTTTTTTAGTGTATTTTTTTCTTGAAATCAAAATGCAACCTACTATTTTGCAGTTGTCCTTCTCTTGATGCAATATATATTTAAATGATTAGAAATCAAGGAAACGAATAGTCAAATAAAAACTAAAAAATCACATTAAGACATCTAGGGTATCCATTCCTTCATATCCCTCCAATAAGAGGGCCAAAAAAAAATAATAGTTATTAGATTACCTTTACATAATATGGAATATGTTCTTTTACATAATACTAGTATTCACATGGTTTAAAAAATACATGTTTTTGTTTTAATTTAGAATTTTGATTATGCAAGTGTTCAGTTCTTGGATCTAGAGACGTGGAAAGCATTATTTGACTTAGTGTTGGCGAGTAGTTCCAATGTTGTTGGCTCGAACTTGGGGCCTAAATTACAAAACAAACATAAATTGAAGTAAACATTGAAACCTATATAATTGTGCTACAATCATGAAAATGAAATACACACATAAATGCCAACAACAATAGTAACAATGCTACACTACGAATGAAATATACTACCCTAAGAAATTATGAAGAATTTAATAGAAGAGTGCACTACATGTTTCAAATTGTAATTAAAGGTATCGAGAGTAGGAAAAACTAAGTAGCATTTCATTAGTGCTTTGATACATGGAAGCAACAATGAAGGGACTTGTGTCACGACTTAGGGTTATCCAAGAAGATATCTCAAATCAATAATGGGCTTCGTTTTGATGCATGATAGCGAAGAGATGATCATCGTGTATAGAATATTTTGGACATGAAAGAAAAATTGAGTGTGAACAGAAACAATTCAGTGGTTGAGTTGTTGACAAATTCAATCTTTCTTTAATTTTCCAAAATAAAACAAACCATAGAGGTGCAATAGATCTAAAGCAAGAATTTAAGTGAATTGAGATATTCAAACATTAGTGTGCATGGTGATTTCCCTTTTCAAGTCAACCCCCTTTCTATTTTTGACACTTTTTTGGGCCAAAATGACATTGCTGCATATTTCTTTTGTTTTCCACCTTCATGTTGATAAAATATGTTTGTTGTACATTTTCATGGAAGAGTTATATGAACTAACAAATTTATATGAATCCAATTAAATTGAGTACATTAAAAGGAAAAGGAAAGAAAGGCCTTTCATGAAGTTGGTTGAGTCCATTTTAAACTAGGACACAAAGTAAGGTGTCTTACAAGACTAAATTAATGATGTATACATGATGGAATAACTCCATATTAGACTATGGTAAGATGATGTGATTAAAAGTCTCCTCAAGAATATATTTCATTATCTATATTGTAGCTCATTTGTGAATTGCATGTCATTTCCCTATCATCAACATTACACCTATTAAACCAATGCTCCAACAACCAATCAATCTTAAAAAAACAAAGAATGGAAAGAATATGAGAGTTTACCTAAAAATATATTTGATAGATTCTCTTCGCTTAAAACTTTGTTGAGGTGTATCAATATAAAGGCATATGCGATTCATTAGGCACAATGAGAATTATTTTCATTAGGAAGTGGCAGGGAAAAGGAACATACATGTTTAATGGGACTTTCTGAGTTAACCTAGACATCAACTATTCACACACTTAGTATTTCAAATGTTTATTGATGAAAATGTATGGGACCTATTCCTGCATAACTAGTAAATCTATGCAAAAATATCATGGTGTAATCCTAACGAGATATTATCAAATGAAGTGTGTGTTAATTAAAGTTTAAAAGGTGCATGCCATATTCAACTGACCCACATTGTCCCATTTCCATTTGGATTGAGTATGGGTTATGACTACCAAATAATATCCCAATTAGAGTTGTGGATGAGTTAAGCAAGGGTGCAAAAATTACGTCATTCAATCCATGGGGAACATGCCCAAGATCACATAAATAGAATGATTATTGAAATATGTGTGACTTATTTAACTAATTAAGAAAGGTTTCCCTATGCCCTAACAATAATGCAAGCAAAGGTGAAGTAGAAACCAAGTTGTACACCACATAAAGGAATGAAATAACCATCAAGTACATGTATGTAGATAAAGGATAGAGATATAAGGAATTTATTTGGAAAGTAGTAGAAGTGATCCTATGGAGATAAAAAAATAACCCTAACATAAATATGCAAACAAGGATCTTAATGAAACATGCATACACTTGGAATACAACCATTAACAAGCAAGTAATTATTGAAAATATGGATATATATGAAAATCATGAACATCTTCATCTTCACAATTGACATATTTTAATTGCAAAAAACTGTTTTCTGATATCCTATGGGACGTAATGAGATATATGCTCAAAAAATGGGTTAAATGGCATCCATTTATATTCAAAAGTATGTCATATTGTGTGATTTTGCATGTGCTTTTTGTTTTTTATGTTCTCATTTAAAATTTGAAGCTTATCATTTCTTTCAATAATACAAAAAAACTATTCATTTCATTATGTATGATGAACAATTAAATAAATAAAGCAAGAAAACTCATAAGAATGGAAATTTTAAATTAAGACTCTTGAGTCTAATTTTTGTTGTTGTTGTGTTTTTATTATATATTTTTAGTATTTTACAATAAATGTAGGATTATCCCGAATCTTCATGCATAATTTTTTTTAGAAAATTTGACATTTATTTATAAAATAAACAAAAAAAACTATGAAATATTCTTAAATTTCACTAGAAAAAATGAGTTCCAATAAAATTGTTTTAATATACACAATATTAAAGCAATAATTCAAAACATGCTAAAATACCGGATAATCTAAAAAATGATCACACTTTATATTACACATAGATTTGAATTGCGTATTAAACTCAAATAAAGCATCCAACCAAGAAGAATTATAGATCTATGCAAATAGGGTACACCCAAGAAGTTATTTATCCTACATATAAAATTTTCCCCTATTAACCTTAACCATAATCTAATATTACAATAAATAATAACTTTAACCCTGAATTGGCTAGTAACATTATGAGATGGTCCCCGTCTCTGCTAATAATTGTTTAATGGAGGTTAGAGATTATAAGCTTACCATGTACATATTCTCACGATACCTTATTTATGGACTTTGCAGCCAAAAACTCAAAAACGGTTTTCTAATTCAATTCATGATATAAAAGCAATTAGTCATGATAAAAGCAATGGGAAACGGTTCACCATTTCGGTTTGTTCAAAGAAAAACTAAAAGCTAAACTATAATTTATTGCCCATCGATATAGTCAAAATAAAATGATAATTGAACAAATACCCCCACACAACTCCAAATAAATTAAAGCAGTCTCAAGGACGAGGAATATAAGTAAAGGGATTTAGGCCATGGCAGAGGAGAAACATGGGGAGCTGCACATGATTTTCCTCTGGAGACCTTAAACATAATTTAATATTACAAGAACTAATTGCCTTATCCTTAACTAACCCTTAATAGAATGGGTTATTGACACAAATTGATATGGTCTTAATCACACCGTTATTAAACAAGAACTTCCACCACATTTAATAATATAAACATTAAAGTGTAAAGCAATGCAATAGCCATACTAGGTGCATCATAAATACCTGTACATGTTAATAGTATTTTCTCTACTAAAAAAATATTTATCACGGTCCTTACTAACTTCTATAAATATAGAGTATTTTTTCAACTAAACAAACTCTATACGACAAAATTGTTTATCACATGTCCTTGATACTCTATAACCGTAGAGTATTTTCTCAACTAAAAAACTATTTATCAAAAGTCCTTGATATGGTGTAAACATGAATCTAAGAATATATGAAGTATCATGCATTCCCTAGATTGGATTCTCCATATGCTACAGGAATTTCATAGCAAGTGGGAGCTCCATAGGATACAAGAACTACATGAATATTGTTTACAAAAGTAGTGTCTCCATATTCACCTCTAACGATGGCAGTGAGTCCCTGGGAAGAAATGCTAGCAATAGAACAGTCCTCAGGGAATGCACGCTTGACTTATATATTATTCCCATTCAACTCATGAATATCCTATTGCACAACAACATCCACAAGATCTTTTGAGTAAAACTTGATGAAGCCAAACCCCCGAGGTCTTAGAGTCTGGGGATCATAAATTACAACTGCTTCGGTAATTGTGCCGAATTTTTCAAAATATTTTCCCATATTGTGATCTCTAGACTTACAAAACTTTCTTCATTAACGTCATCAGGTAGATGATTAGGTCTACTAGGATAGGAAAATCTAAACATCCTTGCATGTTTGATTCCCTCGTATAACATGGTAGTTCTTCAGTAATTGACGAGAATACAGAAATTCAAAATTTCATTTAATCACTTATAAATAAGTAAGATGAGATCAATATTTTTCTCGAGTTGTTTTCACTCGGAAATCATTAATTCTTTTGATTATCTCCTAGCGCTTACCGGATTTCATAATCAATGGTAAAAAACAGGGAGTTACAAACTTAGTGCAATTCCTGAACTTTTCGCTCAACACTAATGCTAGGATGTACTTGTACGATACACCTAGGGATACAATGGCCAAGGATTCGATGTTCCATAGATTATGCTCAACATCAACATGGAAGGCTCCAGGGCTTATGCTCAACACAAATATAAGTACTCTTGTGCTTTAGAGCTTCTCGCTCAACACAAACATCAATTTACCCAAGTGCTCCAGAGCTCCTTGGTCAACACAAAACGTCTCATCAATCATCTGCTTCGGGCTCCACGCCCAACACAAGCAGACATATATATATATATATATATATAATATATATATATATATCATATGCAATTGGCTTACGCCCAGTATATCAAACAAATCATCATGTTCATATGTAGTGTGGTCTTCGACCCAGTATATCAAAGTAAAACATCAAGGCGAAATTATAATCAATGGGGCTCATGCCCATAAGTGTTAGGTCCAAAATTCGGTATATTACATCCTTCCCCGCTTAGAACAACACCGTCCCTGGTGTTCTAGGGACTTGGAATGAGATCATGAAACAAGGCGAGGTATGCCTTTCTCATGGTGGCTTCATTCTCCCAAATAGCCTCATCAACTTCGAAGTGCTTCCATTGCACTTTCAGCTGGACTACGATGCGCTTCCTGAGCTGCACCTATCTCTAGTCCAATAAATGAAGAGGTTCAGGGGAAAAAATACACTTCAGGTTCCACTTGTAATAAGGACCAATAAACAACATGTTTAGTATCATAAACATATTTCTTTAGTAATTATGCACGGAAAACATTATGGACTCTTATGTGCACATGTAACGCTAGTTCATATGCCATTGGCACTCTCTTGGCCAATATTTCAAAGGGTCTACAAAATCTAGGTGCTAACTTACCGCACCTTCCCAAGCTCAACGAGATCCGTTTTGCTTTTACTTTCAAGTAGACATGGTCACCTATTTGATAATATTTATCTTTTCTTTTCTTATCCGCGTAACTTTTCTTGCGGTCTTGTGCTTCTTTAAGGTCCACCTGGACCTTGGTAACCAACTGTTCCAAGTCCTTTAATAAATCAGGCCCTAACATCATCCGATCTATCGGGATATCCAAAGTAACTGATGTTATACACTTCCGTCCATATAGTACCTCAAAGGGACTCATCTTGGAGGAATTCTGGTAACCGTTGTTATATGCAAACTCTACAAGATGCAGATAGTTTTTCCACTTGGTGGGGTTGTTCATGACATACATCCTAAGCATGTCCTCAACAATCTGGTTTACCCTTTCTGTTTGTCCGTCTGTCTACAGGTGATAAGTAGTACTAAAGTTCAACTGTGTCTCTAATTCAGAGAATAAAGATCTCCAAAAGTTTCTAGTAAAATTTGTATCTCGATCTGAGATGATTGCCTTGGGTATCCTGTGCAATCTAAATATATCCTTCAAGAAGATATCGACAATGTGTACTACCTTGTAGGTCGGCTTCACTGGAATGAATCATTTTGACAATTTTTCAACTACTACAAAGATAGAATCATTTTGTTTCTTACTTTTCTATAGACCGGTGATAAAATCCATACTAATGACTTCCCACTTCCATTTCGAAATGGGTAGTGGCTGCAGAAATCCCGAAGGATGCTGATGCTCATCTTTGACCAGCTGACATTCCTGACATTTCATGATAAAGAACGCAATTTCAGCCTTTAACTTAGGCTAGAAAAGTGTCTCTTAATGGCATATATCATCTTTTGATATCCCAAATGTCCCAAGTAGGGTGTCCGATGAAATTCCGTGAGGATGCCAGACCAAATGTCCCCTCCCTCCGGAACGTACAATCTCTCTTTGGACCACAGCAATCCTATTTCATCTACCTTGTACTCTTTTTGTTGTTGAAACAACCTGTCTTCTTGGACTTTCTTGAGGATTTCTACATAGAAAGGGCCAACTCCGTTGGTCATTGTAATCCTCTCATGCAAATCCAAGTTGGTTTGACTTAAAGTCACCTCATGTATCATATGAGTTCGTCGACTCAAGGCATCAACAATCTTGTTCTCTTTTCCCTTAATATGCTTTAGCTCGAAATGGTACTCACTAAGGAAAGCAAACCATCTGGCTTGTGTAGCATTCAGATCTGGTTGCTTGAATAAATACTTCATACTCATATTATCTGTCTTTAGAAGGAGTTTCCTTCCCATGACATAGTGCCTCCACATCTTCAATGCATGAATGATGGAAGATAACTCAAGATCATGTGTGGGGTAGTTATTCTCATGTTCTTGTAACTTTTGTGATTCATAACATATCGCATAATCATTTTGGAGGAGGACTCCTCTAAGTCTTTCCTTGCTTACATCTGTGCAAACAATTGGAAATCCCCATCAGGATCCGCAATTTGTAGTATCGATGTGGTTGTCAAAAGCTGCATAAGCTTTTGAAAACTTTCCTTGCACTTGGTTGTCCATAAGAACTTAATTTCTTTCTTCTGCAAGGCAGTCATGGGACAAGCTATTCTCCAGAAGTTCTCAATGAAATTTTGATAATATCCAGCTAATCCCAAAAAGGACCTAATGTCGGTGACACTAGTAGGGGTAGGCCAGTCTTCCATGGCTCTAATATTTTATGGGTCCACAGCTATCCCTGTCTCGGAGATAATGTGACCCAAGTACTATATTTGTGGTTTATAAAAACCACATTTACTTAATTTAGCGTAAATGTGGTGTTCTTGTAACACTCGTAGTACTATGTGAAGGTGTTCTTAGTGTTCCTATTTATTCTTAGAGTAAACTAGGATGTCATCTATAAATACCAAAACAAATTTATCCAAATAATTACTGAATACACTGTTCATCATACACATAAAGTTCGCGAGTGCATTGGTCAACCTGAACGGCGTTACTACAAACTCGTAGTTCCCGTACATTGTAGGAAAGGCAGTTTTGTGAATATCCTCATCGTGAATTCATACCTGATGGTACCCGGATCACAGGTCGATATTTGAACAGATATTGGCTCCTCCTACTTGATCGAACAAGTCATCGATCCTAGGGAGTGGGTATCGGTTCTTGATAGTAATCTTGTTAAACTGATGGTAATCGATGCACATCTACATCGTACCATCCTTCTTCTTTACGAACAGTATCGGTGATCCACAAGGGGACACACTTGGTCGAATATACCCTTTCTCAATTAATCCCTTCAAATGCACTTTAAGTTCAACCAACTCTAGTGCACTTATGCGGTAAGGGGATTTTGAAGCCGGAACTAATCCTGGTGTCAGTTCTATGGAAAAGTCTAGGTTGCATTTTGGAGGTAATCCATGGATTTCCTCAAGGAATATGTCCTTGAATTCTACAAGAATGAGAAATTCCTCTATGCGGTTTTCTCTCTTAGCCTCTATGTCTCGGATATTTACTGCAAACAACTTGCAGCCTTTTCGAATGCACTTCTTTGCTTGTAAGGCAGATATCTGCCTTAGTGAAACTTTCTTTGGTACACCTTGAATCTTCACTTGATTCTCTTGGCTATCTGTACACAATATTGACTTGTGTAAGCAATCGAGCATGACATGGTGTTGTTCCAACCAGTCCATGCTAATAAATATATCATATGATCCTAAGGGTGGGATGTTCAGGTTTGCATTCATTGGAAACCCATTCAGGTTTACTTCACAATCTTCAACTATTTCTGTAACTTTCTGTTTCGTACCTATGGCTAATTGTACCAACCAAGTTTTATCATGTTTCATGTTTCCTAGTTTTCATACATCAACAATTTTAGGTGATACATAGCTCCCTCAAGCACCAGGGTCAATCAGTATTGAAATAGAAGTGTTCAATATCTTACCTTCTATCTCAACCATGGTATCCTGATGGTCTTCCTGTTGGCCATCCAAGGCTGCATAAATCCAGGATGTTTCAGCTATGTCCTCTATCATTGGTTCTTCTTGTAATTTGTGCAAGACCCCATTGGTCTTATTCTTACAATCTTGGGCATAATGAGGCCCACTGCATTTCCATCATTTGATCTGTAGCGGGGTAGTGTTGGCTCCCCCAACTGCTATTGGATTCTTAGCATTTGGAGCTGGTACATATGGTTTTGTACCTAATTTGTTGAAGTTCTTATTTGTTGGAAAATTGTTTTTTTGTTTCCTGTATGGGGGTGGGTTAAAACCTGGTTTGCGGTTGTCAGAGAAGTTCTTAGACTTTTCTCTATTTTTGGTCATGTTCCCTTTCCTTAATTATCCATGCTCATAGCAGAGCCTAGCTTTTTGCAATGTGATGTCCAAAGTTTTAGGCATGTCGAACTCAATCCTTTCTCGAAAGTTGGGAGGAAGACATCCTAAAAATTGTTGGATCTTTACCTTTTTTTCCTTGATGTATGGTACATAATGTAATAGATCTAGAAATCTGTTAATAAAAGCATCCATAGTCATGGATCCTATACATAGCTCGTGAAACTCTTTCACCTTTTTGTCGAAGAATCTTTTCGACATATATTTTTCTTGAAAGATTTTGCAGAATTTACTTCAATGTTTTTCTCTTAATTCATATTTCTTGGTATGTTTCAAATCTCTCCACCATCTCGTTGCTTTTCTATTCAAATTATAGATGGCTAGCCAAGCCTTCATCTCGCTAGAGTAGTTATGTAGTCGGAAATATTTTCTCATACCCAACAACCATTCTTTAGCTTTCTCACCCATGTTCAATTCCCCTTCTTAGGTTGGGGCTCTTGTTTTTTTGAACTCCCCCTGAATATTGTCATCACTTCTTTGTTTCTTTTTGCATGGAGAAAGATAGTCATTACTGGAAGGATTGTGATAATCTTCTTCTGGAGGTTCAGGGGTATGTTCCTCTTTCCCTTATTTTCTTGGGATATTGGCACATTTATGATAAGGTTCCTCCTTGAAAATGTTTGTGGAATGAGTGGGTTTTTCGTGTGGGATTCCTCCCGTCATATTTCATAGAAATGCTTCATTAATTTCTTGTTGTTCCTTTCTTTCATTTAGACTATCATCTCTAAAACTTTGCAATTCTGCGTGAAGACTGTGTATGGTTTTCATAATATCAGAATTCAGCTCCACCACTAGTTCTGCTTCCTGGGTGGGGGTGTTCATATTCCCTTTCCACCTGTTATCTTCTTCAGTAGTCATGATCTGAACTGTTCTAGAAAAATTCTTCAAATTGCAAAATTTAATAACAGGAAAATTTATGTTAGTCAACAAAATTTAAAACATACTTTATTTTTCTTGCAACGAATCTCTGGTACGACCATTAGGTCTCTTAGTGTTGAAACTGAGCTTTGATACTACTTGTAATGTCCCCAAAAATTGAAAAAAAATAAAAATTAGTAGGCTAGACAAAAATACCTATGCTGGAAATTATTGGACTTGCGGAATGTGTTGTACTCTATTTATACTGTTGTTTTGTCATAAGTTGTTCTTACTTCATGCTTCCTCACTTTCAGATGTGATTATTTCTATGTTTACTTATGATGTCGTAATATGATTAATATTCTATTATTATGGTTACACAATGCTATGTATGTTAGATACTTTGATTATGTAATTTACTGATTTTCACATGTTTTTATCATCGTATACATGATTCTGACTTAACTTTGTTAATGGATAAAGGGGTCGAGTGGCGGGACTAGTTTCCCACGTAACTATCTGAGAGGTAATAGTTTCTACTTGTCCTAGCGGGATTACTTAGTTCTTTTGAACTAATGCACTTCTTCTTTTTTTATGTACAGGTTCACTTAGTGTTGGAAAACTGTTTGCAACAAGCTGAACAGGCAAGCCGACCGTTTGAGTTACTAGCTCACATCTTTGCAGATCTATCCTAACAACATTATATTGCTTACAATTGTAATTATTATGGCGTTATTATAGTGGAGTGGTCATACAACACTTATTATCTATGTGGCACACATTCATTACTTATGTGCTACTTATTTACTATGGTGTAAATGTTTTAAGACATGTTCATGTCCTAACATATTTTTATTATATGTTTATTTTAAAGTTTGTAATAATTTTATAAAAACTTTGGCTAAAAAAAAATATTCCATGGCATATTTCATATGCCATGGTATTAGGGCTTAAAGCCTAATGTATTCAATGCAAATGGTGTTAAGGCTTAAAGGATAAGGTATTCGTTGCACATGATAGTTTAATCCTTGTGTTAATTTGGGTGGCAAGTTTTCAATATAGTCCATAGACTATATGATTATGGGTCTGGTGTGCATTAATGGTGCCCAGGGTGGCACTTTCAATGTGCCTTGGGAAGAGAGGTAACCACACTTAGAGCTTGTCCCAAGTGTTAGTTTGGTCATTTCACAGCATTTCTACTTGCTCTGTGCTCCGATTTAGTATGAAGGAAACGATATTGAATGATTAGCAGACATGTATAATAACGGTTTGTTTTCACAGCATTAGTTCCTTGTTTTATTTTGTTTAAAATATCATACTTGTCATCGTGGATTTCATTTTGTGTTTTTAGGTTACAAGGGTGGCGAGGGAAAGCATAGTTTGTTGCTCAAGGGAAAGACTGTAAGCAAATCCATACCCTTACGGTAAGCCTACTGAGCAAGTATTCACTTGTCACCTCTTGGCTTCGTGGTTATGATTGAGTTGTCACTCGTTGATGGTTGAGTTTGCTTGAGTCTGGTTCAAATGAATGCGTTTGAGTTTGGGGGGGTATGACTGTAACTTAAAGGAACTCTACGTTTAGAAAGCTACATGCATTGGGGTTTCATTAGTTGGGGTTTTCATTTTTGTTTTGGGCCTGAATCATTTAGATGTAAAGGTATTTATTTATGGGCACTCTATGTATCAAAAAAAGGCGGATAGGCTCGGTGTATTTTTTATTTAATGTTTGGGTTATGATACGGGCCATGGGAAACACCATTTCTTCCAATGGTGAAAGGATGTAAGAAAACAATTGTGTAAATTCTTTAATGGATTCTAATGACTGGGTTTATGAATATATTCTGTGTTTGATTTCTGTGTTTGTTAAACCTGTGGACTATTTCAATTCGCCTTCATTATTTACTTTGTTTGTAAGGATGACAATGGGTGTCAGGGTTATGGCCTAGGGCCATGCCATGAATGGCATTGACACTCACCATTGTAGCTACGATAGCGCAAACGGGTGCAGACTTACTGTTATAAATACGATGCATAAATAAAATGTGAGCTCCATTGTGGGTGTAAACCCTTTGTTGGAAAACATTGTTGTTGGTTATTTCGTGATAGGGTTTTATACTATTTTAATTTACTTTGTGGTTAAGTATGAGGCCGAGGGCCATAGATGACTGTGTGTGTAAATTATAATGGGTCTTACTACCTCTGTGTAAAGAATTGATTATTAAACTCACAACCTGTATGTAAGTAGTGTAGTGTGGTTTGTAAATAAAATAGACCCTACAGGATTTGATCCTGGGTCATGTAAAGTGGTGAGGGTTTGTAGTTATGGATACGATTTGGGCTTAAGTGCCCACAGGATTCGATCATGTGACCTCTATACGATTATATTGGGTATTTTAAATGATTACTGTGTATTTAATATTATTGTGGTTTTATTACATTGGACATTGTATTTATGGTATGTGATTTCTATAATATTATTCATAATGTTAGAGGGTTTGATTTGTTTATTTATGCAGTGGTTTTATAATGTTGATAATAACATTACTGCTTATGCTTTGTAGATGTAGCTAGTATTAATGTTATAATTCGTGGACCATTTATATGGTCTCTATACTTGGGCTCTTAATGGATTTGTGATATTTATTTGGTTAATGAAAAGTGATAATGTTTATCTTGGTTATTAGCATGAGTTTATTTATGCACTCCTTGAGAGGTCTTCGCTGGTTTTTATCTTAGCTTGGTTACTTTAGAATTTATGGTTACTCTTAGATAAAGAATAATTTTTTTTGTAATATTGTTAAATTAGTATTTATAGTTATGTTTTATACCTGATATAATATATATAAAGTATTTTTTAGATTCTATTTTTTAGATTAGTTTATTATAATATATAATTAAGTTTGTTTAAAGCTTGACTTGAAATTAGACTTTACTTCTAAACAAAGCTCTACTCGCAATATGTAATCTGCTAGTAGGGTTCCTAAAACAAATAAATATATATGCATTGTTTTTAGAAGTAAAACCCGAGTTTTAAAAAGAACAAAGTTTAAGCTGTAAAAGAGAATACGAGAGTAATAGGAAAAGAACCAAAACCCTAGATAAATATTTGAATAGAAATTAAATTACATAAGTAAAACTGAAAGAACAAGGGCCTTTGATAATTCTAGCAAACGAAATAAGTTACAGCCTAGATTTTATAATTTAAAATGTAAACCCTAAAAGAATTTGACAGGGAAAAACAATAGCACATAGGGTTAAAACATATAATATAAACACTTGCATAATCTGGCTAGCACTTATTCTAGGAAATGAAATAGGCAGTCCAGAACCTCATACCTGAAAAGTGAAGCTCCTCTAATGGTTGAAACCTGCACACTCAATTACCCAGCATTAACAATTTACAGGCAGATCTGACCTCTGTATAAACAACTAAATCACTTGGGAACTACCACAATCCACCCAACCATGACCTAGAATCATTCCTGGTTTTAATCAGGATACCCCCAAGCTGGTTCCAACATGCAAGTAGCTTAGAGCTCCTAAGGTGAGGTTGCCCTAGTTAGTATGTCAGGTCTAGATTAGTTTTACTTCTTCCTCTTAGGGAAATGTTGTCCAAGAAATCTCTTGAGAATCAACAGGTAGAATAATGACTCCAAAAAGATAGATGAGGTCCCCCAAACCTCTCTTTGGCTTGGGACTTTATAGATAGAATTTTCTGTCAAAAGGGGAAGTTAAATCAAGAATCACTTCATTTCTTTATTTAACCCTTTTATATTTAATTTAGTACTTTTAATATTTTAACTTAGAAAATTTCAACTAGTTCCTAATTGTACTTTTAGAGGTATTATAATATTTAATCTTTATCTTAGTAATAATAATAATAGATGGAACTTTTCCTTCTTTCTTGCATTATTAATACTATTACTAGATGTACTCTTTATACATACTTTGTATAAAATATATAATAATATATTATTTGGTAACCTTTGTCTTAGGGTATCACATATTGTGATCCTTAGACTTATGACACTTTATTCATGAAGGTCATCAGGTAGATGGTTAGGTCTACTAGGCTAGGAAACTCTAAACATCCTTGCATGTTGGATACTCTCGTATAACGTGGTAGTTCTTCAGTACTTGATGAGAATACAAAAATTTGAAATTTCATTTAATCACTTATAAATAAGTCAGATGAGATCAATATTTTTATCGAGTCCTTTTCACTCGAGAATCATTAATTCTTTTGATTATCTCCTAGCACTTACCAGAGCCCATACTCAATGCTAAAAAACAAGGAGTTACAAACTTAGTGCAATTCCGGAGCTCTTCGCTCAACACTAATGCTCGGATGTACTTGTACAATACACCTAGGAATACAATGGCTAAGGATCCGATGTTCCAGATATTATGCTCAACATCAACATGGAAAGCTCTAGGGCTTATGCCCAACACTTCCAAATTATATTTTCATGTGTTCCATAGCTTTACACTCAACACAAATGTCTCATAACGCATGTGCTTCAGAGCTTCTTGATCAACACAAATATAAGTACTCATTTGCTTCAAAGCTTCTCGCTCAACACAAACATCAATTTACCCATGTGCCCCAGAACTCCTTGCTCAACACAAAACATCTCATCAATCATGTGCTTCAATGTGTGCGCCCAACACAAGCATATATATATATATATATATATATCATATGAAATTGCCTTACGCTTAGTATATCAAACAAATCATCATGTTCATATGCAGTGTGGTCTTCGACCCAGTATATCAAAATAAAACATCAAGGTAACATTATAATCAATGGGGCTCATTTCCATAAGTGNTTACGCTTAGTATATCAAACAAATCATCATGTTCATATGCAGTGTGGTCTTCGACCCAGTATATCAAAATAAAACATCAAGGTAACATTATAATCAATGGGGCTCATTCCCATAAGTGTTAGGTCCAAAATTTGGGATATTACACCCCCACTCCCGAATGCATTGTTTTCTCATTCAAAGTGGCTATTCCTTTCATTCATATTTTTTTATTTTAGGTATAACTTTTCAATTAAATTTGTCCTTCAAGGACCTATTGGCATATTCCATATCCACTAATCACATTTAAACAAAACATAATAAAAATAGAATAGTCTCTTCAAAATTTATTACAAAATTGGGGGGAGATATTACATACTTTCCCTCTTAATGTGACACCGTCTACAGTGTTCTTAGTCATATTCCATACTCTCTGGAAATAGACCTTGGTACTCGTTTCTCATGNTTTATTACAAAATTGGGGGGAGATATTACATACTTTCCCTCTTAATGTGACACCGTCTACAGTGTTCTTAGTCATATTCCATACTCTCTGGAAATAGACCTTGGTACTCCTTTCACATGGAATCTTCCAACTCCCAAGTCGCCTCTTCCGGGATAAAGTGCCTCCATTGCACCTTAACCAGAGTGTCGACTTGGTTTCGAAGCACCGTTTCTTTCATGTCCATAATGTGCACAGGTTCCACCTATACCACATTCCAAACAATGATGTGAGTGGAATCATATCCATATTTCTTTAGTAATGAAACATGAAAAACATTATGAAATCCTAGATGTGCTGGAAGAGCCATCTTGTATGCCCTCGGTCCAATCCTTTCCGAGACTTGGAAAGGTCCACAGAACCATGGTGCTAATTAAGTGCAGTTTCCCAATTTTAGGGAGCTATTTTTGGTTTTGACTTGGAGGTAAACATGATCTCTGACCGAAAACTCCTTATGTTTTATTTTTAAGTCAGTATAACTCTTTTGGTGATCCTGCATCACCTTCTGGTTCTTCTGTACTTCCTGCACATTTTGTTCAATGTATTTAACATTTCAGGTCCTATCATCACCCGATCTAGAGGACTATCCCAAATAACAGGGGTAGTACATTTCCTTCCATACAAAATTTCAAATGGAATCATCTTGGCAGAGGCTTGGTAGCCANATCATCACCCGATCTAGAGGACTATCCCAAATAACAGGGGTAGTACATTTCCTTCCATACAAAATTTCAAATGGAATCATCTTGGCAGAGGCTTGGTAGCCCTTATTGTATACAAATTATGCCAGGTGTAGATAGTCTTCCCACTTAGTGGGTCTCTATATGATGTGCATTCTTAACATATCCTCAATGAATTGGTTGGTTCGTTCTGTTTTCCCATCTACTTCAGGGTGATAGCTTGTGCTCAAGTTAATCTTGGTTTCCAACCCTGCAAACAATGACTTCCAAAAGTTGGATGTAAACTTGACATCCTAGTCCGAANTTTTCCCATCTACTTCAGGGTGATAGCTTGTGCTCAAGTTAATCTTGGTTTCCAACCCTGCAAACAATGACTTCCAAAAGTTGGATGTAAACTTGACATCCTAGTCAGAAATTACCATTTTAGGCACTCCATGAAGTTGAAAAATATCCTTCATAAATATTTATACAACATTGAAAGCCTTGTAAGTTGATTTCACAGTTATAAAATGAGCATACTTTCTTAATTTATCAACTACAACCCTAATTGAATCATGTTGTTTCTGAGTTAGAGGAAAACCTGTGATAAAATACAAGGATATTACCACCCAAATCCATTTAGGAATTGTAAGGGTNCAGTTATAAAATGAGCATACTTTCTTAATTTATCAACTACAACCCTAATTGAATCATGTTGTTTCTGAGTTAGAGGAAAACCTGTGATAAAATACAAGGATATGTTGTAGCAAACTTTCTAGATGTTGGTGTTCAGCCTTCACCTGTTGACATTCTAAGCACTTAGATAGATAATTAACTAGATATTCCTTCAAGTTAGGCTAGTGGATTTGCTTTCTGAGGGATCTTAACATCTTTTGGTAACTGTGGTGTCCTCTATAAAAAGGTTTGTGCATTTCATTAGAAAAAAAAACTNTCAAGTTAGGCTAGTGGATTTGCTTTCTGAGGGATCTTAACATCTTTTGGTAACTGTGGTGTCCTCTATAAAAAGGTTTGTGCATTTCATTAGAAAAAACAACTTTAGATATGGAACATTAGCCATTTATATTCTTCTTTTAAACCAAATTACTGCTTGTTGGTCTACCTTCAATTATGCCCCGTTCAAGTTTATCGCTTCTGTTAGCAATTTGTTTAGTAAATTTCCATATTCAACATCATTTATGCTAGATATTTTGATTCTACTCAGTAGATCACCCTATGGATGACTCCCGGTGATCTCATATACCTCATGAGTTGTTCGGATAAGTGCATCATCCACCTTATTCTCCTTGCCTTTGATATTCTTTACTTCAAAGTCAAATTCGCTTAAGAAGGACATCCATCGTGCTTTTCTGGCATTAAGCCCTAGCTGAGTAAACAGATGCTTCATGTAGGTGTTATTTGTTAATAAAAGGAACTTTTTTCCTAACAGGTAGTGTCATCACATTTTTAAGTCATATGCTACTACTTCCAATTATAGATCATGCACTACATAGTTACGTTCATGATCCTTCAACTTGTGGTATTTGTAACATACTACATGCCCTTCTTGAGATAGTACTCCTCCCAACCCCTCCTTATCGGAATCAGTACAAACTGTGTGTTATTTATAGGGATCAACCACTTTTAGGATCGGGGCCATGGTTAATAGTATTTTTAACTTCTCAAAGATCTTTTGACACTTTACCAACCATACAAATTTGACCCTCTTCCTTTGTAAGGAAGTAATATGATAGGCTATATTTGAAAACCCATGGACAAACCTCTGATAGTATCCGGTGAGTCTCATGAAATATCAAATTTCTGTGACATCCTCAGGAATAGGCCATTCCATAATTGCTTTTATCTTTTGTGGATCTACCACAATCCCCTTTTCTGAGATGACATGTCNGAAATATCAAATTTCTGTGACATCCTCAGGAATAGGCCATTCCATAATTGCTTTTATCTTTTGTGGATCTACCACAATCCCCTTTTCTGAGATGACATGTACTAAGTACTGAATCTCTCTTCTTGAAGAAATTGCACTTCTCGAGCTTAGCGTAGAGCTAGTGGTCTCTTAGGGTATGTAGTATGATTCTCAAATG
This sequence comes from Pseudotsuga menziesii, assembly GCA_001517045.1. Classification (NCBI taxonomy): domain Eukaryota; kingdom Viridiplantae; phylum Streptophyta; class Pinopsida; order Pinales; family Pinaceae; genus Pseudotsuga; species Pseudotsuga menziesii. Next base: position 131,175 of record LPNX010214678.1, on the reverse strand, counting down.
TTGTTCATGTTATTCCTCTGTCATCGAGTAGATCATGATATTTTCAATGAAAATTAATATGAACTGATCCAAATACTTGTTGAAGACACTATTCATCAGACACATAAAAGTGGCAGGGGCATTGGTCAAGCCGAAATGAATCACTACGAATTCGTAATTACCATAACGAGTCCTAAAGGATGTTTTATTAACATGTTCCTCCTTAGTTCTTATATGGTGATACCCAGATCTCAAATCTAATTTGGAGAAGAACCCCCCACTTGGTCGAACAGATCATTTATCTGAGGTATGGGATACTTGTTTTTTATGGTTACTTTATTTTTTTTTGTAGTCTATGCACAATATTAAGGTCCCATCCTTCTTCTTGACAAACAGAACTGGGGCTCCCCAGGGTGATACGCTAGGTTTGATATAACCCCTATCTAGCAGTTCTTGTAACTGGATATTTAGTTCAGTTAACTTTGGGATACTCATTCGATAAGGCGCTTTGGTTGCTGGAGTAGAGCTAGGTATGNGGTTTGATATAACCCCTATCTAGCAGTTCTTGTAACTGGATATTTAGTTCAGTTAACTTTGGGATACTCATTCGATAAGGCGCTTTGGTTGCTGGAGTAGACCCAGGTATGATTTCAATGGAGGAATATATTTCTCTTTGACGTGGTAGTCCAGGTATCTATTCTAGGAACACATCCATGAATTCATTCAACATTGGGTGGTCACTTACAGGTGTGGGATTTTCATTAAGGATTAGGTCGACAACCTTTACCACATAGAGCTTACAACCCTTCCTTAAACACTTCTTCAATTGCAAGGCAGATACGTGTCTTAAGGAAATAGGTTTACTCAAACCATTTACCCTCCTAACAATTTTATCTTCGTCTATATAAGTAAAAGTTTTATCAAAACAATTTAGTACTACTCTACACTTTTCTAGCCAATCCATGCAAATAATAATATCATATGACCCTAGAGTCAAAACATTCAAATTGATCCTAGTTACATGATTCTGTATTGAAATTTCACAATCAACAATAAACTCGGTTACCTTCTTTTTTGTTCCAATGGATAGTTGCACCGACCAAGGCTTTCCATTCCTTACCTTGGTGAGCTGACAGTTCTCCACTATTTTAGGAGTGATGTAGCTTAAGGTAGATCCTGGATCAATTAATATAGAAATATTTTGATTAGAGATAATACCTTCAATTTCAAAAATTTCATATTGATGATCTTCATGTCAATATTCCAAAGCTGCATTGATTCAGTGGAAACTTTTGCCAATATCTCCCATAGTGGAAGCTTCTTGTGAGTTGTGTAACACCACGATGGATTCTCAGAGGAGTGGGAAGTTACTTCGTACATTGGGACCTTCACATTCCCAAAATTTGAGAGGTTCTTTAGGGGTTCCAGCATCCCCTCCTGGTCTTAGATACACGGGTTTATTGTCTGTACGTTGAGACTATCCATCCTTGCTGTAGAAATTTCCTCAAGCAATATTTGGCATGTTTCTAAAGGGTGGTGGCTAGAAGCCCTTATTTCGTTGATTGAAGTTTTCATGCTTGTTGTCCTTCCAGGTTTTTGAGAGGTCATTCCTATGTTTATACTCCTCGNTCTAAAGGGTGGTGGCTAGAAGCCCTTATTTCGTTGATTGAAGTTTTCATGCTTGTTGTCCTTCCAGGTTTTTGAGAGGTCATTCCTATGTTTATACTCCTTGAAGCATAGTCTTGCTTTCCTTAGCACTTTGTCCAGTGTCTTGGGTTTATCAAATTCAATCCAATTTTTGTAGGACTGTGGCAGGAAGCTTAAGAATCGTTGGATATTTACCTTTTCATTTTTTATGTACGAAACAAACCGTAACAGGTCTAGAAATTTATTGATGATATCCTCCATGGTCATCTGACCAAGTTCNTTAAGAATCGTTGGATATTTACCTTTTCATTTTTTATGTACGAAACAAACCGTAACAGGTCTAGAAATTTATTGATGATATCCTCCATGGTCATCTGACCTAGTTCCAGTTCATAAAACTCCTTGGTCTTCCTTTCATAATAGCTTTCTGATAAATACTGTTTCTTGAAGAGTTTCTTGAACTCCAACCATTCTAGGTTCTTCTCTTTTAATCCATGGGATAGCTTTAGGTATTGCCACCAAATGCTATCATTTCCTTTCAGGTTCACCTTCATGTTACTGGAGTAGTTGTATATTTAAAAGTATTTTTTGATATCCATCAACCAAGCTTATGCTTCTTCTCCATTCCCGAATTCCCCGTTGAAGATGGTGGGTTTGATTTTCTTGAACTCTCCTTCCAAGTGGTCCACCTTTTTCTTTCCCTCTTCCTAATCTTGATTCCTAGATTTTTGAGTTTCCTGGGAGGATATATCCTTTCTTTTGGCACTATCCCCTACTTTCGGGTTCCTTCCTGCTTCTGCTAGGGGTTTTCCCCCGTTATTCCTCTCTTGCAAGCTTTGCAATAGTATCTCATTGAATTTTTGCTATTTTTCATGGGACCTTTTTATATGTTCATTTTCATCCTTGAAGCTCTACAATTCTACTATTAGATCCTTCACAGTTACGCAAGCTTTGCAATAGTATCTCATTGAATTTTTGCTATTTTTCATGGGACCTTTTTATATGTTCATTTTCATCCTTGAAGCTCTACAATTCTACTATCAGATCCTTCACAGTTACCATTACTTGGATAGACTCATAACATTCTGGTTCTGGCTACATTGGGGAAGGTACTGGCATACCTTCTTCACGTGGGCACTCTGGTTCGTTTTGAGAGGCCATCACTGTATCCCTGTAACAGAAAAATTCCTGCGATAAACAAAACATTACAACATAATGATGTTTAGCACAAAATTTTTACTTAAATCCATGGAACTATGTGTCCATGGAACTATGTGTTCCCCAAGGGCGATAGGGTTGAACCTGTGGCTTTGATACCATATGTAACACACCCATATAAATTTCAAATATGCATGATAAATTTGTTCTTCTTGAATATAGACTTCTACAAGCATTAATTTATAACTTTCCTAATAATCAACCTTAAGCATAACCAAGGAAAAATAACCACACTAAAATCCATTCCTCCTTCCGACTTCTACCTTCCACGTTGGAACTCGGAAATCAGAAAAACAATAAACAACTTAACCTTTTTGGGTTTTTTCGACTTCCACTTTTTGCCTTCCACTGTGGAACTCGAAAATTGGATAAAATGATAATCAACCTTAAAATTTCTAGGTTTTCTGGCTTCCGCCTTCCGCTGCGGAACTCGAAAATCAGGAAAACGATAATAAACCTTAACATTTCTAGGTTTTCTCACTTCTGCCTTCTTCCTTCTGTCACGGAACTCAAAAATCAGGAANCCGCCTTCCGCTGCGGAACTCGAAAATCAGGAAAACGATAATAAACCTTAACATTTCTAGGTTTTCTCACTTCTGCCTTCTTCCTTCTGTCACGGAACTCAAAAATCAAGAA
>LPNX010214678.1:0-126602 GCA_001517045.1 Pseudotsuga menziesii | reverse complement strand
TTCTTTATCCTGAAGAAATAGGGGAGGTAACAAAAACTCTGTCTTAAGTAGCTTCTTCTCTTTCTTATGCCTTCATGGGATGTGCAGTCTAATAGATGGTCTTTTCTGTACACATACTTTGACTATGGATTCTGCTGTAATGTCCAATTGGTGCTGAAATTCTACCTAACTGCAGAGAGCTTTCTGGATATCTATGGTCAAGGTTTTTATGCTGGACAGGGTCAACAATTTCTCCTGAATTGAAAGATCTAAAATATTATTCATGTCGGGCCCCAAAAATTGGGCTTTTTCATCTACTATGTCCATCAGCCCTTGCATTTGTGAACATATTGTGTCTAGTTTTTCGATGCTTGGAAGAGCCTGGTTCACCCACTGATGAGCTTATTTCTCTAGATTCTCTAGCTTCGTTATTTCCAATACAATCTGATCTTGTATTGTGCTCCTCATTTCTTCATCAAGACCCTATTTATTTTCTAGTGTCTTGATATGTTCGCAGGTTTCTTGAGCTTCCTGAAATACCTGGCCATAGTGGGTATACCAGCTACGCAGTACTTCTTCTGTAGTGGCTGACTCCTCCAGATGCTGTTGCAGTACCTTCTTTGCTTATGAGAATGTTGTGTACTAGTGTATTAATAATACAAATGTTTCTTCTTTTCTCTCCTTTTTCTTAGCCTATAGCTGTGCATGAAGGTTCAACACGACACTTTCCAGCAATTGGTAATCTTTCTCTAGTGGTTTTTCAGTGTCAACCTCATTTGCTCCTCGTACAACTGTATGAGTCAAATTCCTGCATTTGGTCAAGAATTTGACTTGTTATTCTTTTAGTTTGTCTATTTGTTCTTTTCAAATTTGAATTCTCATTGTAGCTTCTTGAGTGAGTGCTCCCAATAGCTTACCCAATTCTCCATCTCTAAGTTTTGGTGTGTGAACTGCAGTAGTCAACCCTAGTTGATGAAGGTGGATAACCATTGGTATCTATTGTGTCTGATGTTTCTCTTTTTTCTTCTTTTATTTTCTTTTTCTCTTATGTTTGGAATGACGGACCACTATTGATCCTGACGGTACTGATGTCAGCTATTGCTGCTGCATTTGGTGCTCTTCAGTCGGTGGGTTCTTCGTCGACTGAACTTTTGTGCTGGCAGGGTTAGCTTACTGAATTACATGGGTGGGACTTGTTTTTTTTGTGCTTCCAATGGTGGTTCTGGGTGTGGTGAAGGTTCTAAAGTTGGTGGTGGTGATGGATATGGTGAGTGAGCGGGGGTCACTGGAGTGGTTGGAATGCCTTCTATCTATATAGGATTTTTAACTCTTGGTTGTGGGTCGATGGGGTCATGAGATTCGATAGAGTCAAAGAGGTTGTCGATGGTTTGGTATATTTCTAGTGCATCACCCTGATCATCATCCTTTAGGTCTCTGATCAGTTCATTGGATGGTGTGAAAGATGAGGTCTATGCTACAATAACTTGGGATGATTTGTCGGGATTTCTAAGAAATGTCGATTGAATGACTCCCACAACTTTTGGCAGAGGTGAGCTTTGGGTGGTTTGTGAGGTGAGGCTCTATTGGGAAGATCTCTACTCGATGAGTTTATGAGTGGTGGTGATCTACTGGGCTTTGAGAAATAGGTTGAGTAACTTATTGATGAACTGCTAGAGGTCGACATCTCTTTCTCCTTGAGTGTTTCCGACATTGCACTTTTGCACAAGTTAGCAACACTGATGTTGGTCGACACTGGGATATTTTCTTGTATTATTTGGGTTGGAGATGGGGGCGGGGGGGTTGAAACTAAATCAATGGATTCGACTGCAGGAGGGCTTGTAAGTTTTACCTTTTTAGATTTGGCTTTCCTTGCCTCTTATTCGACAAATCGTTTGAACTATTCCTCGACAGAAACTTTATTTTTGGCAGCATCTATCAAGATGTTGGTTTCCCTGGCATGTAATTCGTCCTCATACTTTGATATTTCTTGGAGGATATGCTTGTGTTTCCCTTTTCCTTTTACTGTACTCTAGTCATTTCCGAGAGTTGGCAATTTCTGTAGCTATTTGTCGGATGTTATTCTTTGTGAGCTGATATTCTAGTTTCTCTGTATTTGTTTCTTCCTCTTACTGTTGCTGATTCAAGACCACGGCATCTTGTTCTGTCGGTACCATGGCTTGTTGTTCTGTCAGTGCATTTTCAATTTGAACGGGGTTCTACTCCATTGTCAGGATATCTTCTGAAGTGAAGGTACTAATATGAAGGTGGAATTCATAGTATTCTTCCTTCTCTTGATCGATCAAAGGTTTGAGAATAGAGTGGTTCATTTCTTTTGCAGCCTCTATTATAGGTATTTTGGTTTTGGTTTGTCTGGCCAGTTTTGAAAAAATATCCTCGACCATTGGATAATAGTCAAATGGCTTTTCTTTTGCTATGGAACCTTGCGCATGCCATACTACAGTGTGGTCTAGTTCCAACTAAATATGTGTTGTATGGGGCATACATCTTTGGATGTTTTGAGGCACCCTCCATCTGGCTGTTTGAATTTTTAGATTTTGAAACTAGTGTTCTAAGAACACTTTTCCTTCCTCTTGTTCCTATGGAGTTCCACCCATCGAGAAAGGATTGAAACACCAAATATGAAACCTGGTCGGATCTAGGAAATCTTTATGCCCAACTTGAAATAGGTGATACATTGCTATCCATATTAATAGTGATGGGAATCTGATTATCGCACCTGATTCCTAGAACTTCTCACAGATAGACTTGAGCATGTCAGCCACATATTGAGCCCAACATTATATTTTCTCCGAGTCTGCTATGCAGTCAACAACTTCCAACATGTCGAGTTTCAAATCGCAGCCTCGACCTGTGACAGTCAGGTCTGTAGATACTATTTCGGCCACAATTTAGGTGTATTGGATTTAATTTTTCCAATAATTAACCCTTTTGAGTTTTTCCCTGTTAATGTGTCGGTTAGTCTTTCAACCAACCCTTCTTTGATACCTACAGGAATAGGGTCTCCTTTGTTTGAAATCCCAGTAAGTTTGTAGATGGTTTCAGTTGATATTTCCACTGGTCTATCAAAGTAGAGCTTCCCATTGTGGTACCAGCTGATGATGAATTTGGCAATATTTTATTTTGTCCCCTCAAAACTCACCATGATGGGCACATTCATGTAATTCAAAATGATTCTTTGGTTGATTTTGGTCCCTTCCTCTATCATTCTTGAGCTACCCTTGTAATCCCATTTTTTTATTTCTAGCCAGTGACACGCCCATGAAAATTTTTGCACTTTCGCATTTTTAATGTTTTGCAGCCTTTTTACTAGTGGGCTTACAACGAATTCCAATTCTTTTGATTTAGCTATCATGGCTTTGTTTTTTTGGGGACCATTTTGTTGGTTTCTTGTTCGGCTTTCTTCGTAGTTAATTTTCTGATAGAGGTCTGGTAATTCTGTCACTCTAGATCTTGGTAAAACAGTATGAAGTATTCGTTCGATGTAGTATTTATAAGTGGAGCAGACGGTGATCTTGTCGATGGTGCTATTAATGGTGGATTTGATGGTAAATGATGCTCTATTGAAGGCTGATTTAATGCATTCTGGTTTTGGCGCTCCTTCTAACCGTACTCATAATGGGTTGATTCGAGCTTTTGATCCTCTTGTCGATGTCGATGATATGGTCAATATGTGGTATGTCGATGGTGATCATGTCGATTATTGTCGAATGGCGGTCTACTACGTCTGTCGAGATTTTCGGTCATTTTGGTTTTCTTTGATCCTTTTGGAGTTAGGTTTTTTCTTTTTCTATTTTTTATAGTTTTTGTTAATAGTTATAAAACCGCTTCTCTTTTGATTTTGATTTTGATTATTATTTTTTTTAATTTTTCTTTTTTATTTCAAATTTTTTAGTTTTGGTACCGCTTTACTCGGGCACCGTTTTCCCTTTTTTCGAAATACTGTGCCCTGTAATGTTCTCAGTCAAACTAACCCATTGGCGTTGATTTCTTTGACAATATAGGGTCCCATCCACTCTGTGTGGAGTTTCTTTGGCTTTTATTTAACCCGACTGTTATACAGTAGTGTGATATTTCCGACCGCCAAGTTTTTGTTTTTAATGTTTCGGTCATGCCAAGCCTTCTGTTGTTGTTTTGGAATTTTTTGGTGTTGTACAACAATTAGTCATTGCTCTTCTAGTTTGGTTAATTGCATTAGTCGGTCCTTCCTTGATTCCTTGACATTCATGGGTAAGATGTTGGCTAATACTGGTGTCTATTATCGGAAGTGTAAAGGAATGACTGCTTCTTGGCCATAGACTAATAAAAAAGGTGTTTGGTATGTCGATCATTTATATGCTATTTTGTACGCCCATAGTACTACAGGGATTTTTTTGTCCTAGTCATCTTTGTCGACGTTGCATATCTTTGTTAGACCTTTTGTTAGTGTTTTGTTGAATGCCTCTATCGCCCCATTTGATTGAGGATGATAGGTTGTGCTTCGATGGTGGTAGATTTTGAATTGTTTTGTTAGTGCTGTAATGGTTTTATAGATTAAGTGTGAAACTTGGTCACTGATTAGGGTTAGTGGGCATCTGAACCTAGTAATGATATTTTCAAAAATAAATTTAACAACGATCTCACTAGATTAGGTTTCAACAGGTTCTGCTTCTGCCCATTTAGTTACATATTCTACTGTTGTTATGATTTACCTTGCACCTGTTCTTTTTGCTGGTACTGGAAATGAAACTATAAAGTCGATAGCCTAGATTTCGAATGTTAAGATTGGGTTTATGGATATCAAGGGAATCTCTGTTCTAGGTAAAGGTCGACCTAGACGTTGGCAGCGATTGCATTTTCTAACAAACTTTTTACAGTCTTTGTGCAGTGTCAACCACCAAAGTCCTGATTGTTGGATTTTCTTGGCAGTTGTATTCGACTGAAAATGTCCTCCTTCCGATCCATGATGTGCTTCATACATAATGTCTTCTCGTTCATGTTCTAAAACACATCGACATAGTACTTCTTCCAAACCCATTTTGTACAAAAATCCATTGATTAGACTATATGGTGTAGCTTTCATGGCTAGAATTTTTTTATTAGTGTTCATGCCTTCAGGTGCTTTCCCATTCTCTAGAAATTGTGCTATTTCCTCCAATTCTACAAGAACAACTTCTATTTGGAATAGGTGTGAATCCGATAGGTCATATTCAATTCTTGTTAGTTCCTCCCCCGAGTCGTTTCTCGACAAGTGGTCAGGCCTGACATTTAATCTCCTTGGTCAAATGATGACTTCGAATTCAAATTCTTGGAATAGTAATTGCCATCGACAGATTCTTCCATGGTGTAGAGGCTTGCTTACCAAATATTTAAGTGCTTGATGGTCAGTATAGAATATGAAGGGGTTAGCCAATAAGTAATGTCAATACTTTTGGAGTGCAAAGACCATACCTAGTGCCTCCCTTTATGTTGTTGTGTAGTTGTGTTCTTCCTTATTTAATTTTTTGTTGCTGTAAATGATTGGATAGTCTATTCCATCTACACTAGGTTGTGTCAAAATTGCACCTATTGCTAGGCCTGAAGCATCAATATGTACATGGAATTTGATCGACCAATTTGGGAATCTGAGAATGGGTGCTTCGACTAGTTTTCATAAAATACAACATCTCTACTAGCAATCAATTTGTGTGAACTATGATGAAATAGTTTATATGATTTATGATCATCACAGTAGCCAACAAAGACACATTCAATGGATTTTGCATCTAATTTCCTTTTGTCATATTTAGGTGTGTATGCAAAATCCCTAGAACCAAATATTCTTAAATGACTAATTTCCGGTTTATATCCATAAAAGACTTCAAAGGGGGTTAGGAGTTCTAATTTCTTTGTTGGATTCTTATTCTTTAAATACACAACAATGTTAATTGCTTCAGCCCAAAAACCATTAGAAATATTTTTACCTTGGAGCATGCTGTGAGCACATTCCACTAGTGTTTTGTTTTTCCTCTCAGCAACTCCATTTTGCTGAGGTGTATCAGTGACAGTGAATTGCTATTGGATTCCATTTTCTGTACAAGATCTTTTAAAATATCCAAAAGTGTGCTCACCACCTTGGTCTGATCTGAGGATTTTTATGTATTTACCTGTTTTCTTTTCAACTTTGATTCTGAATTCCTTGAAGTATTCAAAAACATCACTTTTCCTTCTTATGAAGTAAGCCCATGTGAACCGTGATCTCTCATCAAAAAATATCAGAAAATACCATGCACCACCAAGTGATTTGGTCTACATAGGTTCACATACATCAGTGTGTATTAGTTCAAGAAGTTTAGTCTGTCTCTTCTCTTCATGGTTAGGAAATTCATTTCTGTGTTGTTTTCTGAGTGCACATGCAACACATTCGATATGATCATTTTTTATGACAGGAAGACCCTCAACCATAGACATTTTCTATAATAACATGAGATCATTGTGATTGAGGTGTCCATACCTTTGATTCCATAATTCAACATATGAAATAGCTGATGTTGCTAATGCTTGATGGTTTCCCTTGATTGCATCCAGCTTGTATAATCCACCAAGTCTGGATCCTGTCGCTATAACCTTGTAATGATCTTGGACATCTTTAACATGGCACTTATATTTATCAAATTCTACTTTCATATCATTATCAGTGATAAGAGAAACATATATTATGTTCTTTTTTATTCCTGGAACATATATCGCATCATGAATCTGTTTAAATTGTCCATCAGGCATATTTACACTTATTTCTCCATAACCTAGGACCTTATGTGACTTGTTATCACCCAAATAAATGTGTTCAATCAGACTTTTCATGATACTCATCATACCAGTCTCTATCATAGGACATATGGGTAGAAGCACCGGAATCTATAAACCATGCATTTTCATCATCCATTTCAACAAACAAAGCATGTTCAGATATAAACATAATGATATTTTGAATCCATTAACATCAGGGGTTTGTTTTCTTACATAGTTTCCATTATGTTTTCTATATCTGTGATTAGAATCACTATTTATCTTCTTAAAACAATCTCTAGCTATATGAACCAATTTGCCACAATAATGGCATACAACATCTCTATTAGCATTAGAGTCATTGTGAGACATACCTCTATGTCTTGTACAGAAATTTCATGTGTGTGTATTCCATTTATTTCCTCTATGTGAGTGTCTGCCTCTTGCCATCGGTACCTGATCTATAGTCTGAGATTTCGGCTCGTCAATCTTCATTTTCTCTTCTTCTTGTAGAAGGATTCCACCAAGCTTTGTAAATGAAGGAGGGGTTTGTCTTGCTGCAAGTTCTGATATGAATATTTTATAAGTTGGAAATAAACCTTTTAATGTAATAGATACCAGATTAGTACTAGATACTTCTTCCCCAATATTACCCAGATTATCTCAAAAATCTTTTATGCAAGAGAGATATTTATTTATGGATTCGTTTACTTCCATCTTAAAAAAAAGATTCTATTTGAATCTGACGTTTCATACAAACCTTTGAGTTTCTCCCATGTATCTTTGGACGCCTTGCGATTTCTGATATGAGATATAATACTGTTTTTTACAGACATACGAATTAATACCTTTGATTGGACTTCCCATGTATTCCAATCTGAGAGAGACAATGAATATGAAGGCTTATGTTCATCTCCTTTCACAATCAGCCACAAACTGAGAGCTTCAAGTACAGTGACTAATTTGAATTTCCAGTTTATGTAATTCTCTCCATTCAATTTTGATGATTCAATGATATATAAATCGACAAGAGACATGTCTTCCATTTTTAAAGAACTGAAGGGCAATCAATTTCAAGCGGAAAATTAAATGAATAATTTTGGCTCACCTCCTAACAACCTGCTGACAAACAGCTCGACGCCGGCCAAAAAATGGTGTAAGTCCTGGCAAGTCGTCGCACTTTTCCTTTTGCAGATCGGTGCCTTCAGTGCACTAGGTTTTCCTAGAGGAAGCGCTTGTTGACACTCAGTAGAATTGGGGAAAGCCACCACCGGGGTTCTGTTAACACTGAGAAGAGGCACTGGCGCATTGATGTCCCTCACAAGTAGCGCTGACCAATACGTGGAGGAGAAAAAAAATATCAGGTGCCGAGCTTAGTTCTAGCGACACTCTTTCACGATGCTTCTCGTAGCTGCAATCCTCCTTCAACACTGATCACAACAATGTCCTCTTCTCAATTGAATGAGTCTCCACTAGACACAATCACACCCAACAATATTTTTGTTCCCTCATAGTAGCCCTGAACTTGGCTCTCATACCAAATTAGAGAAACCAAGGAAGACCAGTAGAGCACAAAGGCTCGCACAGCAAGAGGGAGATACACACTAAACTCAATTGTATTAATGAATGAAAGTTACATATATAGGAAAATGATAAGCTAAGCTAGATCCTACAAATATGGATCAGATCCTATAACATAGGAGTTGTTCAAACAATATATCTAGATATAGAAAACATACACGAATACATTGGCTGCATTATATCTAACACATATTGGATCACGACCTTCATCAATGGTCATTTTGCATTATGGTTATGTTTATAATTTGAATTTCTCGAATTATGCCATTCATTATAGGGTTTTGCAATGGTTGGGCTTAGTTGTGTTTGCAACGTCCTTTTTTTGTCATTTTTGAAATTGTTGAAGGTTTATCTTGGAATGTGTAATTTGTCCATGGCTATGTTGTACTATGGTTATGTTCGTTTATGTATTTTGTTGGAGTGCAAGGTTTTGTAATACTTAGGTTTACTTATGTTTGCAATGGTTATGGTGTATGTTGTGTTACGACATTCATGAAGGTCCATATTGCATTGTGAAGGTTTTGCATGGTTATGTTGCATTATGTTTATGATTGTTAATTGCTTTTATTGGATGAAGAGATTCATTTGAAATGGTCATTATGATATATTATATATGTGATGTTTTGGATCACATAGTCATCAACAAACACATCTAACAAATTGAACAATATAATTTGTTAATATAAACACCACAATACATCACAATGTAATGCAACATCATAAACCAATTGGAATTACCAACATACAAAGCGCATACAAAAATAACAATTATAATAATCTATGGTATACACATGAATCTAAACATACAAAAGTAACCATTATAATAATCTATGGTATAGATATAAATCTAAGAATAGATGAAGTTCATTTAGAAATGAAGTTGCCAAATCCATTGCGCATATCTATACTACCAAGTCCATAAACCTACTGAAACAACTTCCTGTTTGTCTCATTCTTTAAGACTACTCTTCATTCAATAATATTACTTACCTAAGAGGTTCAATGTCGACCAAAATTCCTGTATATGTCAAGAGCATTTTCTCAACTGAAAAACTATTAATCACAAGTCCTTGATATGGTATAAACATGAACCTAAGAATAACTGAACTTCATTTAGAAATAAAGTTGCCAAATCCATTGTGGAGCATCTATACTGACATCCATAAACCTACTGAAACAACTCCCACAGTATCAGTTAGTATGGTCTCCTTATCTGAGAGCTGCCATGCATCCACTTGCTGAGGTCTATGGTGTGACGCCCATTCCTTACCCATAGCTAGATACTGTGACGCCCGTTCCAGCATTGCTTCCATGTGACTGTCCATTGGGACTCGTGCCGCCACGACCACTTCCAGTCGCAATGGCTGGAACACCCAACGCCATTGCAGCTGGGCTTCCATATCCAACAAACCTATTTGACTCTCCATAAGGAATGGTTGGAACACCCAACACGGGCATTGACTCTGGAGTAGGTGTAGCATCGTTACCATATAATCCTGCGTTGTCTACAGGAACTCCGAAGCAAATGGGAGCTCCATAAACTACAGGAACTCCCACTGCAGCATTACAACTATTGTTCATTGGAGGAACATAACTCCCTACAGGAGCTCCAGTGGAATTGAAGAAACGGCCACCAGAGTGCTCCTCGGGGAATGCTCGCTTGACTTCTACAGTATTCCCATTGAACTCATGAATAGCCGTTTGCACAATAACATCCACAACATCTTCTGAGTCAAACGTGACGAAGCCAAATCCCCGAGGTGTTAGAGCCTCTGGATCGTAAATTACAACTGCTTCAGTAACTGTTCCGAATTTCTCAAAATATTTTCTGATGTCATCCTCAGTAATAGTCGGTGCTAAGAAGCCACCAATAAATATCTCCTTTGTCCTAGTTAGATTTTGGACACCATCAGCAACTGAATTATCCCTGCTCCTCTCTCTGGATTTTGCTATTTTAACTTCCACTGAATTGTCCTTGCTCTTATCTGCTCTTTTAACTTCCACCTAAATAGAAATATGAACCAGTCGTTACTTGTAACTTGCAAATCGTCAGACCAGCCAAGAGAAGGAGAGAAAAGTGTTAAGAAAAGCGACTTACCATTCGGCCATCAATGCTGTGCTTGGGATCCCGGAGAACCCGGTCTGCCACAGCGGGATCTGCAAACACAATAAAACCAAAGCCCCGTGAGCGGCCTGTGTACTTATTCCTCTTGATAACCACTTCCACTACTTGTCCAAACGACGAAAAATAATCTTTGAGTCGCTCTTCTGTTGTCTCTGATATCCCACCAACGAAAACCTTCCCCTTCTCTGAATCCATATTTCTCCAAATGATCACTACTCTACCTGTCTGCTTCATGCAAACGAAAAATATCACACAACATCCAATTTTATGTAATAAAAACATCAAATCTGAATTATACAGATCGTTGAAAAACTGAACAAGAATCGAACAAGAACAAGAACCAGAAAAACTGAACAAGAATCGAACAAGAACCAAAAAGACTGAACAAGAATCGAACAGAACGTAGAATTAAAAACATTAAAGGAAATTATGCTTTACTCAAAGTTAAACCAGAAAATTTGATTTTAAAACTCCAAATCTCCAATAAATAGGAGGAAAAGAGATCTTGATTATAAAACTCCAAATAGGAGGAATAGAGATCTTGATTATAAAACTCCAAATAGGAGGAATAGAGATCTTGATTATAAAACTCGAAATCTTCAAGAAATATGAGGAACCGAGATCTCCCAATCAAAACCGGATAACCAGGAAGCAATGAGTTACGGATTAACCCAGGATTTGAATCTCGTATCGAAGCTGCCTGTGGAGAATCGTCGACTCTGGATATTATTTTGTCTAAGCTGACTGTGGAATGTGCGTTTCCACGGACTCGAAGATGATACAAGAACAATAAGAAGCTTTGCTTACATGATACTTGGTACTCTTTTTTTCATCCATGGTAGCTGGTACTCGTCGGTGGGCACTTTTAAGCGACGTGAAAGACTTTTTAATAAAAATAAATAAATTAAGGTTTAACGGTGGTAGACCACTTATCTAATAACTCAGTAAAAGAATTTTAATAAAAAAAAAAAAAATTAAAGTTTAAAGGTGGTAAACCACTTATCCAATAACTCAGTAAATTTAGACAATGTATGCGTTTAATTGAGTTTAATGATATCTCAAGTCAAATTTAATTTTACTATAGCAATTAGATTTTAATTATTAAATATGAATTAAATTTATTTGAGCATATTCAGCATTAGGATTATCTCAGCCAAAAATGTATTATAGATGTTTCATTATCTTTTTGTGGCTATATTATCTTACAAAGTATTACAAAATATTGAAATTTTACCAAAAAAAAATAAAACAAATTTATAGTCATTTTGGAATTTAATATCAAGGTCTATATGAAACTCTTATCCTTCATTTTCTATGTGCACATGCACAAATTGTTGAGGATCAAAAAATACTAAAGAAGGATGAGTCTCGTGAGGCTTCCATACTACCTCCCAAGGAAGGTTAAGACGGGGTATGATGCACCCTAAAACAAATTGTAGAGATACCAATTAGGAGGTCATTTTCAAACTTTTCCCTCTGTGATTGACATGAAATTTCTTGTTTTTTCCTTTCATTCTCTCATTTCGAAGATGTTGTTTGCAATGTTAATTACACATTGATATTAGATTCTATTAGTTTTCAAAATTTTCTTCTTGAATCCATCTTTCTATTGAATCCACTATTTCGTTGAATAGATCATGTTGCAATGTTCCTTTTGTGACATCCTTTTCACATTGTTTGAGCTCAAACCCTTTTTCTCATAAAGATCAACAATTGTTGGAGTATGAGTACAACAACATGGTATAAGCATCGCACCTCCAGGAATATAAAAAAAAATGTGGGCTAATCGCCACGCCTGATGATAGGGCCTTGTGTTGGGTTTCAAATGTTCATCAACATCTACAGGTTTTGGTGTAACGACAAACCTTACATGGTACCACAACATAGGTCTCAGGTTCAATTCCCCCGAGCTACGCCAGAGGCGGGGTGTTGGAGTATTGGTACACCAACATGGTACAACCGTCGTAGCTATGGGAATAAAAAAAAATGTGGACTAATCGCCACGCCTTATGATAGGGCCTTGTGCTAGGTTTCAAATGTTCATCAACATCTGCAAGTTTTGGTGTAACGGAAAACCTTACAACAATAATTATTAATACAGTAGCAATGTACCATGGTTTCCCCTAACCTTGGTAAGAAATACCAACTAATGTTAGAAACCTTGATTGCATTAAAAGGGGTGGCCCTCCCACCATCTTTTCCTTCTTTCCAAGCTTGACCTTGAATTCAAGGAACCACCAATAAACCAATGGAAGCACCAAAAATTCACTAGAAATCCCACATGTAGGACATTAAGGTGTTGTCATTGTACTATATTTCTATAGAGTACCCCCTGGAGTAGCATTCTTGTTTCTTTGGGGGTGGTGGGACTGCTTACAATTGCTTGATGTGATGATCTTCATCAATTTCTTGCAATAGCATGGGAAGGGGAGAATGCCACACTCGTTTGTTCACCACTAGTTACAATTATTTACAAGTACTTGATCCAGCTTAAGAAATCAAGTTTAATACCTTCTCCTTTGTTTTAAAAATATGTTCTTGCAAATGAACACTAACGCTGGATTTCCTAATCGTTTACTTGTTGATGCATCAAATAATTTAGAATGACACAATATGTTTCAATTCACTTATCATTGAGACATGACTCTTTGACAAATTCTTGATAACCTTAAGTTTGTGAGAAAAGCTTTGAAAAAAAAGAGATCATAGAATCATCATTGAACCATAATCACTATGACGTTTCAAAACTATTTGTCTCTTAAAAAAATAGGTCCTATATCATTGCTAATGGATTGGATTCACTATTTGTAACATTATCCATCATCCTCCACCTTATAGTAGAGGTTAGAATCTTCCTTACTCTTGGTAAATCCTAAACTTATCAGGAATCCATTGATTCTTCCATACCATGCTCTGGGGGATTTTTTTAGCCCATACAATTATTTCTCAAGTTTACATACATAAGCTTCTCGATCGTCAGTGTCGAAACCTTGCGGTTGTTCAATATAAAATTCTTCTTCTATCAAGCCATTTAGAAAGGTTGTATTTACATCCATCTGATGTAACTTCCAATTATTGTTGGATGCTAAGGCAAGGACAGGTCTAATTGAAAGGTACCTAGCTGTTGGAGAAAAGGTCTCTTTATAGTCAATTCCTTCCTTTTGGGAGAACCCTATAGATACAAATCCTTCCTTGTACTTTAGGCTATACTACCATCTCTAGAATACTTAATTTTGAAGATCCATTCCGAGGATACTAGTGACTTGTCTTTTGGGCTTGGTACTATTTCCCACACATCATTCTTTATTATGGATTTGTATTCCTCGACCATTGCATCAACCCATTCCTCCTGTTTTGTTGCTTCTTCAAAACATGTTGGTTCTTTATATACTAGATCACTCATCAAAGACATATAATTGGGGTATGACTTTGGTTTCTTCCTTTCTCTAATGGTTCCTTATGGGGAAACATGCTGTTTTGCTTCTTCAATTACATCACGAACCCAGACAGGATTTCTCTTTCGAGAAATCATTTCACTGGGTAATTATTCTGGTATCTGAGGTTCGGTCATATCATGATCCTTAGGTATCTAAATTTCTTCTTCATTCCTAACTGGTTTAGGACTGTTTGCAGCTTTGGGAGTTTCAAGTTCCTTTTCATCTTCCTTATCTTTCTTTGACTTTCTGAAAATTGTATCTTCGTCAAATGTGACATCTCTTCTAAGTTCAATTTGACAGTATCCTGGGATATAGATTCGATAATATTTTGACTATTCACTATATCCTAAGAATAATCCATTCTTTCCTGAAAGGTCAAGATTTGTTCTTTTCTCCTTAGGAATATGAATGTAAACAGGACAACCAAATATCTATAGGTGACTTACCTCGGGATTTTCTCCAGAAAACATTTCTTTTCGAATTTTGTTCCCAAGAGCACTATGGGATATTCTATTCTATACATATATTGTTGTTGTGGCTACTTCTTCCCACAGGTACATTGGTAGATCTTGATCATGTATCGTAGCTTTCACAGCTTCCATGATAGATCTATTATTTCTTTCTTCCACACCATTTTGTTGAGGATTATAGGGAATGGTGAGCTCCCTTTTAATCCCAACTTCCTTGTAGAAACCATTGAATTTATTTGATGTGAACTCTCCTCCATTATCTTACCTCAAAATATTTATTTTCCTTTCAGATAGATTTTCTACTAGGGCCTTAAATTTTTTAAACCTTTCAAACACTTCATCCTTCTTTTTCAAAAAGTATATCCAAGTCTTGCAGGAGTAGTCATCATTAAAAGAAGCATAGTAAACAGACCTACTTAATGAAGTTGTTTGCATTGGCCCGCATATATCTAAATGGATAATGTCTAAGATCCCTTTTGCTTTGTTGACACTTTTTGGATAGGGATTCTTAGTATTCTTTCCTTGTGCACATCCTTTACATGTTCCTTAATGTTCTATCTGAATTTTTGGTAGACAAGTCACAACCTTGCTTTCTACTGGTAGAGATTTGTAATGAATATGAGAAAGCCTTCTGTGCAATAACTCACATGGGTTTATGGTGCTAGTTTCTAATGCTAAATCTGCATGTCCCTTCAATTTGTAGAGTCCTTTTTCAACTCCAATTTCTACTGCGTCATTTATGGTCTTTCCTTTTGACCACATGAGGACTTTTCCATGTATAAAGGTGACTCTGAAGCCTCTCTTCTCTAAATTTGAAATCGAAAGGAGGTTCTTCTTTAGTAAATGTACATATAGGAAATATTTCATCTTCATGTACTTTTCATAGTCCAAATTATAGGATGCGTCTCCCATTCCTTTGATGGGATAATGGGAATCATCTCCAAGCATTACTTTGTGTTGTGACTTTTTTTTTACAACGGATGATAGTGAGTCCTTGTAACCTGTCAAATGCTTGGATGCAACACTGTATACTAACCAGGTATCGCTTGATGGTGAGACTAATCATGTTAGAGAAGAGATCAGTACATATTCTTCACTGGAGTCTTCATCCTTCTTTACTTCCTCTTCAACTTCTTGATCACTATCTTCAACAGCATGAGCTTGGAATCTTTTTGTATTTTTTACTCTTTCTGCTTTCATGTGAAAGTAGATAGCAATGTGTCCCAAATTTTGACAAGTGAAGAATTCATAATTTTAGAAGTCTTTCTTGGGCCTTTTGAACCCTTGAGTCTTATGAGCATGATCATGACTCTTGTTTTTTTTCTTTTCTTTGGCATGAGTTGTCAAGGCTTGATCTTCATTGTCATTTAGCTTCACTTCTCTAGCTGATATTCTTTCTTCTTCTTGGATGCATTCTTCCCACATATTTATGAATTTAGTTAGTTTCCTTCTTGAACAAATTCCTCGGATAAAAGCTTCCCAATCTCTTGGAAGACAATTTAAGGTGGTCATCACAATTTTTGCTTCCTCTATTGTATCACCAATGGATTCTAGTTGATCCTTGATTTGAGATACTCTTGAAAAATAGAATTGTATGGTATTTGATTTTTGAGTCCTTGCACTTTTTAGGTGATTCCTCAGGGTCATCTTTACGCTGATGTTTCTTCCTTCAAATAGAATGGAAAGAGCATCAAACATTTCTTCTGGTGTTTCCCTTGATGATACTTGAGGAATCGGGTCATCCTTGATGGATTCAGATATGATCCTTTTGGATATGATAATATCCTTCTTATGTTTGTACTTAGCCTCCTCTTCTTATGGTTCTTTCACTTCCTCCTTCACAAACTTGTCTAGATCATTCTCTTGCACGATCAGTATGATCCTATACTTCCATGCTCTGAATTTTTCAGCACCTTCAGGATTTTCATCTAGCTTGGTGTTCTTTGTCATATTTAATAGAATGAGAACTTCAAATGGAACAAGGAGGAAAAATACTTACTTGAAGAAAAAATTTCCTAGCTGACCTCCTTCTCATTGGCCTAGGGTTTGATGTAGAAACCCTAATTTCTCGATTGGAAACCCTAGTAGGGTTGAGGGATGGAAAAGATCACCTCCCTAGGGCGAGGTAGACTGTATCTTTCTTTTCTTGAGATTGATGATCGAGTTTCAGAAAAACTGAAAGCCTAGTTTGTCTCGACAGCAATAACTGGTCAAAAACTAAAACTTATTTGATTTTGGACCTGTCTTCACAGAAAGATGCGCTCTTCAGGGGTGAGTTAAGGGATCCTTCTTTTATGGATGACATGTTGAAGGATTTGTTCAGAATGAAAAATCCTATTTGTGTGATGCTTCCTCTTAGGGTGGCTCTCATACCATGTTAAGTTTTTTCAATTTGCTTAGATGATATCTTAAAATAATTATCACTAGAAGATCACTGAAAGAGAAACATGCACAAAAAACATAAGAACACAAGAACATGAATATTTTCCTCGGGGAAACCACAAGGGACAAAACCTCGCAAAACTTCCTCAGTATAGATCTCAACTAGAGAAGTTTAAAACCCCGACAACTGCTTCTAACATATTTTTTGTGCACTGGTTCTTCTCTCTCTTGCAAAATAGCTTGAGTGAGTGAGTACAAATGAAAGGGAGTGTTTCCTTATTTATATTCTTCTATCAACTTGACCTATAACATAGTGGGGACGACTTCCTTAACTAACTGTGCCGACTTGTCCAAATGGACATCACAAATAGGATTTATTATATTGACATTTAGGTATTATTGACCCGACTTACATCTAGAGGTTTACATTAAATATTTCAATGAATCTAACAAGACTAAACTCATCTCCAGAAGGAGGAATACAATACATCTAGAATATCTTCCGAAGTTACAATATTTTAACATAAATACTCCGCTTCCTTTCCTCCCTCGTTTCATACATACTAACTTTGTTTGTTTGTGTTCTAAATTGTGTAAGGATAAATAAATTCCACAGTGGTTTATACGTCCACGAATTAAGAGACAAAAAAGGAAGAGAGCATCAGGAACATATTCCCACAAATATAAAGGTTTCTTTTGTTTTATACATTTAAGGAACCTTTGTACCTTCCACAAATAACACCTAACTGTATTTTTTTTCTAAACAATGTTTTGCAAACTTACTGGCTTCAAGTAAGAAGAATTATGCTCAACTGGGAATTGCATCTCATTTAATTGCAATTTATCAGCTACATAAATCAGGGATTTTTCCATATGTAGATCCACAAAACATAAATAATAAAGGGACATGCTGTATCCTGCTTGAATGACACATATACCCATTTTTTCCCTCGGATGATGTTTTTCATGCCAAATAGTTGCCTTGTGTTTCAAATGAATGCGAATAATTATCCTCGCATCTTGCTTAGGTTCTACTTCCCATCATTGTGTGTTCGTTTATTTGCTATGAATCTGGCATACACTCAGCAAATTCTCAAATGAATATTGGTCTAGGAATCTAACAATATTTATCACTTGCTCCACTACACAGTAAAGTCTCCTTTATTGGGATTTTTTGGTGCTCTTTGATTTGACTTTCTAGTAAACTTTGAATCAAATGATAATGATAAAACTATGTAATCATGATTTGGTTATTTTGTTACACTCTACAAGGAAACTATGTTTTTATACCCATATTCTTCAGTGGGGCTTTATTTCAGACTCTAGTTGACATGGTTACACCAAATTACATATGGTTTACATTGCATGTCCCCTTATTTCCATTATAACTAGGCCTAATTGCTCAGTTTAGGGCCCATGCACATTCAATAACCATAGGCTGGAATAAATTCCCCATGTTTTGGTGGATTTTATGACCCAATTAAAGTTTATTTTGTTATGCATGTATAATTATTAAGATAAATGATATACAATCTTTTCAAGCACACATACAAATAATATCAACGGATGAATCAGAATCTTGAAGATAAACTAAAGTACTTCTATTATAGTTGAATATATCAAAGTAAGACCTCAATATCTTCTAAAGATAATACCTCACCTAAATATTCTAGAAAATTTCATGCCAGGCCACCTGCTGAGGTTCAAGAGGAATTAATAAAGTAGATGGAATCTAGTGCAAATCCTAGGAAATTTTGATAGAAGAGTCCCTCTTCCACTACATCTTAGCCAAAGGAAACATCATGATAGTGGTAATCTCTTCAAGAGATGTTTTGCATGTGGAAATTTACCACTTGTGATTCTTGGAATATTCAATCCAATTGTAATGTTTATGAAGTTTAAAGAAGGTTTTATATTTGATTATTTTTTCCTACCTTACACACAAACATACGTGGACTTGAAAATTAACAAAAACATGTATGCTTGTCCAATGGCTTTCATGAGAAATTGTGTCTATTACAAAACCAAATGGTATGAAATTTTTAAATTGGTTCTAGGATAGTATCATGGAGCAAATTCTAACTTCTAACGAAATAGAAATCACCACCAATGGATAATAACATACCTTTACTTTTTAGACACAGTTCGTCCTCACCTATTAGTTTACAAAGAACATTGGGCGATGATCCAAAGTATACGACCGATACAATGCATGTCAAGTTAATTACATTATAAGGAATACTAAAATCAAGTGTTTCCAATGGGAGGAGTAGTACTTTTGTATAAAGATGAAATGTATTTTTACTTTTCATAAACCGAAACATAATGAGATTAAAATGATAGAAAGTAACTTCAAACAATTTTACATTGCCTCTGCCCAGAAACTCAATAGAAGGAAATCAAATTTCTTAAACAAATCACCTTCTATTCGAGTTGTACTCTAAGAAGATTGTTTCCCTTGTGATATAAAATTTCATCCCTTTTCCTAAAGTGAAGAAAATACATACTAGAAAACCTAACAACAAGCATGAAGTAACCTTATTCTTTTTTTGAATAGTATCTATTTTTGTTTTGTTTATGTAGGTCAAAAATGATATTTGAGTATATCACTTAGCTTAGGGTACCCCATTTTAGTTTCTTGTGTACTCATGTTTAGGATATAAAATTTCATTGTCCCTAACCTATATATAAAATTATAATCACCCTACTTTCCAATCAAAACTAATGTTTGTTGCCACCTAAGTCGTACTTAGTGGTTTTTTATCATGTGAGCTTGGTGAACTGGACAAGGATAACTTGTTCAGACTTCAGAAGACCTTCAGTCTTACTTGTGGGAAGCTTTGTTGTACTATATCACATGTTCATACCCCATGGGGGAATTGTAATAAATGTTCTAGCATGATAGTGTCTGTAAAAGACTCGATCTTTTAGACTTTATTTTCAATCCGATCAGCCCAGGGTGTTTTTTCCCTTGGTTATTATTGGTTGTTGAATAAATGACTGATAATTTCTGAGTTTTTCACTCCATACCTCCAAAGTTATGGTGGTCAGCTTGGCATTTAGTCCTATTGAGGTCATTAGAGTCTATGTGTCAATGTATAAACATGCTAGGCATCATGGTTGTGTCTTATGAACATGTCTAAGTCCCCCTAGGTTTTTTCAACTTTTTTATTTTTTTAATTTTTTTAGTGTTTTTTATTAAAATTTATTTTTTCCAACACTTAGGCTATTTTTTAATAGTTTAATTGGAAAAATTGATTTTGTAATAAAAGTGGGCCAAATAATAAGTTTCAGTCATGTAGGTGCTCATTTTCAAGCTAAGAGCACCATGTAAACCCATGGACCCACTATTTCCTAGTTTTGAGTGATTTTCCATCACTCAGGTCAGAAAGCCCCAAAAAGTCAAATATTGATTATTTTAATTAATAAATTGATGAATAATGGAGCAAATCCAAAATCCTAGATCAATGGATTCTCAGCCAATTTGATTGAAATCAGTCAGATCTAGACCAGATTGATTGGATCCGACAAATCCTTGACTGAAGGAGGTGATTTGGACAAATCCAGAGTTGATCTTCAGCATCCTTTATGGGGAATTGCACCCTCTCTCTCTCTCCTCCACACATTTGGGCTCATCTGGATGAGTTTTGGTGGATGCTTCAGTCAATAGGTTGAGGTGTCAGTCAGATCAGCCCCCTGATTGACAGTTGCACTTAGTGAGACTCAGATCTGGCTCAGCTAGACACAAATCAGGCATTGATGGAATCTCCTTCAACTATAGTGGTCTATCTCCTTGGGATTTGCACCCCCTGGGCTGGATCTCCTTTTATTGTATAAATAAATCTCAGGATGCCTCTTCCAAGCTAGTTAGAGCTAGATTAAAGGGCTTGCTATTGTAATTTTGTTCTGATCATCATTTGTTGAAATAAAGAGAAGCTTTGGAGGCTAAATTGTGGAGTACCTTTCATGTGTGGATCATCATCATCATGCTGCATTTGAGGTGAAACTGCTATTTTTTCAATTTTTGCATTAAACTGTTGTCTGCCTTGGAATCATAGGAATAGGTCATTGTAAGTAAGCTTACTTACTCCTATTTTGCTGCATATGTTTGAATGAGATAATATTTGCATGCTAAATAAGATTATTTGCATGCTGTATCATCTACTTCTCATATGTGTCTTCAGATTTAATGGTTTGTTTGCAGGATTTGTTGTGTAGCTTACAGGTTTGCCGTGATTAGAAGAGTTGTGGTTCAGGTTTGATTCCACTGGTTTTCCAACAGAGATTGAAAATATTATGCCCCTTGGTGCTTCAATAACAAGTTTCTTTTGCAGATCTGCTTCAACAACAAGCACTTCTCTTCTCCTTTTCCTCCTTCAAAATCTTAAATTCTCTTCAAATTGGTTACTATTAAAGAATCGTATTGCTTAGATCTATCTCATTAAGAAAATCACATATAGATCTAGTTAGTGAGATCCTTCCTTGATTTTAGATCTCATTTTCATTTTTGCATATAAAGTTATATTTGAAGAGATCTAGCTGAAATTACCCTCTGTTTTGCAAGCATTTTAAAGGAAATTTGTAGCTTGCTAATAAGGTAGTTTCCCTTGTTGTTCTTTAAAGTTTCATATTCTGCAATTAAAGTGCATATCTCATTGGCTGCCCAAACAGAAAGCCAAGATCCCAAGGAAATCTTGATTTCCTTGCTTCCTTTTTGCAAAACTAGATTACCCCTGTTTAACAATTTTTACTTAGTTTTTTTTTTCCGGTAATTAGCGTGGTGACCCAAAACACTTTTAAAGTCTGTTTGGCCTCATTTGATTTTAATTTCTCACTATTTTATAGCAGGTCTAACAAAAATAGAAGGAGACTCTGCCCATTTTCCGACTCTTGGACGAACCAGAGCTTCCCGAAGGCTCCCCCACTGCTGTGTTTTAAAGTTACCTTGTTACAATCTTGTTGTAAGCCTTTGGATCCCAGATAACAAGGACCAAAGTGCATCAATTTAAATTTTCTGATTTTGCAAATCGATGCCAATAAAAACAAAATATCTTTTTGAATAGGCTCTTTTGAGCCTATTCACCATCCCCCTTGGGGGGATTTGCGTCCGTGTCTTTTTTTTACTTTTCGTTCATATTTTTTCAATATAGTGTGGTTCTAATATATAGGGTAGTATAATTTGATTTAAAATCATTTCCATATTCCATATCTAGTGGTTTCAAAGTAACTTTAATACTTACCCCATGAGCCTCCTTTTGAGCTGAAAGGTGAAGAAAGGTTCGTGGTAGACTAATTAGAAAATTGTGGTTTGCTTATATTTTTATGATTCATTTTCTATCCTCATTTGTTTGAGTAACCAAAATAAAATCAACCCCTCCTTGATTCCCCGATTGAGGTCCGCTTGGACCAAAAGAGGTTCCTAGGGGGTTTTCTTTTTAATAAGAACACCTTGTCTAAAATTTACTAAAATTGACAAGACTCCAGTGTGTATGCTCTGCACTTGGATGCGGTTCATCCGATCAGTTAAGCTACATCAAAAGCACTTGAGTGACTAGATTAATTAGTCCTCACCTCCCAAATTGACAAACCATCAGGCAAAAATCCAATGCCTCGAACGAACTATAAGCGGTGGAAAAATACCCAAAGGAGTGGGAACAACTTGAAAGTGACCTCGAGGCGTCGATCTCTGTCACACCCTAATGGGTGTGTTATGAATAATAGTCTCAGAGACTCCATTCCAGCCCACAAACACCTTGTGGGTAGCCGTGAAAGTTCACTTTTGGACATACTCCAAGTACCCCTCGGGTATATCTGGAGTCCCATTTTTTCCTAATTTAACTCATTCACATTCCACATTAATTTAAAATATACCAAGAGACATTTGCAAAACATTCATTCAAGCACATGCAAGCACATTATTTTCTCTGTTGACTCCATTTAAGGCACTAGTGATTTGTTTCTTTCATTTATATATATATTGAGTGTCATTACTGTGCTTATCCGTTTAAAATCTTGCATCTTGTTATCTTTTGTTTCCACTAGTTAAATTCAAAACTCCTGAACAACTTAATCAATATAACACCATGACACTAAGTAATTAGCCTTAGTAATTAAATAGGGTCTACCCCCCTTGGCTTCGTTAGGAGTTGAGCCTAAACGGAGGAGTCAAGAACAAGGTGACAGCCTTGACTTGAGACTTGCTCCCAAGGACACACCGAGTGGCTTGAAGATTTATGCCACATGACCCAGGTGTGTGAAAGGCGGCAACACTTTTGGGCGCCGTTGCTGGGGATAAATCTTTTTATTCTGGGGTACGACTTAGATTAACTTTTTTCTAAACAACTAAAAAGATAAAAAATAATAATTTGATTGATCTTGTCTTTAAAAAACATAAAAATTAAAACTCGATCCATCTGGCGAATCCACTGTCTAACATCCCTCAAAGAATTTCTACCTGAAGAAACCGCCATCAATTATTCAATCCTCTCCCTGATCCTGAAAGGTTTATTAGGGAAAGATTGAATAGGCAGACTTCTCGTAGAAACCTTGAAGATTTAGGAGACCAATTCCTCTGAGATATCCATCACATATTTGTAGAGAGTCATGTTCACCAATCTCAAGAAATGACGGAATTATTCAAACCCCTTGACTTTTCTCAGATAGCAGGTGCTCCCCGTGCCATTCCAAAAGATGCTATCAAGAAGCTCCCCATATTTCAGGGAAATAATTCCATCACTGCCAAGTTTCACCTTCGAAAGTTTGAAAAGCACCTGGTGAGTTATTGCA
Source organism: Pseudotsuga menziesii (assembly GCA_001517045.1). NCBI lineage: Eukaryota > Viridiplantae > Streptophyta > Pinopsida > Pinales > Pinaceae > Pseudotsuga > Pseudotsuga menziesii. The sequence continues at coordinate 103,077 of LPNX010214678.1, read as the reverse complement.
ATGATGCTGCCCATGACCATGACGATGTCAAAATGAAGCTCTTTTCTTTATCCTTAGAAGATGATGCTGAAGAATGGTACTTCGACCTAGATGATGATTCATATAAAACTCTTAGTGAATTCCTAGAGGGTTTTAAGAAGAATTGGGGAGAAAAGAAAGAACCAAGACATCTGCTTGCTGCCCTTCATAACATTAAGAAGATGGAGAATGAAACCATGGATGAATTTAACACTAAGTTCAGGCATGTGGTTGCGGACCTCCTTAACGAAATCAAGCCAAAGGATGCCTCCATCCTCATATATTACATCGAAGCTTTCACTGGTGATTTGAGGTACCAGTTAAAAGACAAAGAGCTGGCCAATCTAAAAAATGCTCAGGAATTGGCCAAGAAAATAGAAAAGAATATGTAGTCTTCAGGAAAGTCCAACATTCCAGGTCACACTAGGGGAAACAATTCCTGCAACAAAGAAACAAGGGTTAAGCCATTGAATCAAAAGAAAAGGGAACTTCTAAATATCCCATGGAAAAGGTGATGGGCATGATAAAAAACTTGGTTACTAGTCAAAACCAACTAATGGACAATCATTCTACACACTTGAATCACATTCATAATAGATTGATCACAATGGAAAATAATAATGAACCTAGGAACTTTCATCCCAAGAAAAATCAGATGTATCAAAATAAATCTCCTCAGCAGGAGCCTAGGATTCCAAACCAGTTAGACTCAGCTAACATGGTAGAAGAAGTAATTCCATGGTGTAGACCCTGTAAACAATTCCACCAAGAAAGCACTTGTTATGTTGTAAACCAAGTCATGGAACATGGACTTCCCGAGTTTAGTGGTCAGGAAACAACTTCAAGCAAACCTGATCATGTATACATGGTAGGCCAGGCCTACCCTTTGTCACCAGCTAAACAGTGCAATCCTAAGGATGAAACCATTGCAGAATCTTCTAGTGAAACTTATGATGAAGACTATAATGCAAATGATGGGACTCCTACATGTTCTCCATATAATGATGACAGTCTGGAAGGTTTACTGCCTTGTGACCTTTTCTCTAAAGAAGATGAGTATGAAAATGAGGACAAGTATAACTTGGAGCATGATACAAGTGATGAAGACTCCCTTATCTCCGAAAAAGATGTTGACGAGGAGTCCTGGACATTCATGGAAAATCCAGTCTGTTACATGAATAAAGAGGAAAATAACGAACTAGAAACTTTTGATGGTTTTGTTTATTTTTCTATCTATGGCATATCTGAAGGAGAGAGCATGGATCTGGAGACGTGGGAAAATATTAGAATGGAAGAGGAGCATTCAAAACTCTTATATGATCATTCAGAGTCATATCATGTAGAGCCACACAAAGGTATCAATAATGAAGACATGGAGAAGCAGTGTTGTGAAAAGATAGATGTGATGCAGATAGTAGAATATCAGTCTCAACTATCATCTTCACATTTAGAGTCTCCTCATGATTTCGATCCACTTGGGGCTTATACAGGGAATTATCATCCGGTAAGCCTTGATGATAAGTATGATGGTGTAGTCAATCTGCCTCATCACTCTAATTTGTATATCAACCCTATCTAGTCATGGATAGAAGCAACCTACGCAAGCAATTACCAGTTTGGGAGGAAATTTGACGACATTATGCATGCCTATGATTTCCCATCTATCCCTCCCCTTTTGAATCATCACACAGGTTTGCATTTTCTAAATAAAGTATCCTTACTTTGGCTAGTAACCAAAGACAAAGAATTTTTTTTTATGTTAATAAAATGCTTAGGTGGTTACATTGGATTTCTGATTACACTTAACCCTATTTATATCATGCTTAGAGTAGGAAAATAAGCTCCTTGAAAAGGAGCATTTACTTTCCACATTTTTGTTTTAGCTATAATAAATTTTTTTTTTCATTAGTTAGTTACATTTATTTTGTTTAAATAAATCATCTTAATGGTTCATTTGGTTTTTATGTAAATCTTGTGCTACTGAGGTTTTCTTGTCAAGTTGAGATGTTTTTACAGGGTGTATAAACCAGAGATTCTGGTGTTCTCGTATCCTCTCCTTTCTCTATGACCAGATCGAGCACACGTCCCGCAGTTGGAGCCAGAATGTTGCCACCTAAGTTGTACTTAGTGGTTTTTTATCAAGTGATCCTGGTGAACCGGACAAGGATAACTTGTTCAGACTTCAAAAGACCTTCAGTCTTACTTGTGGGAAGCTTTATTGTACTATATCACATGTTCATACCCCATGGGGGAATTGTAATAAATGTTCTAGCATGATAGTGTTTGTAAAAGACTCGGTCTCTTAGACTTTATTTTTCAATCCAATCAGCCCATGGTGTTTTTTCCCTTGGTTATTATTGGTTGTTGAATAAACGACTTATAATTTCTGAGTTTTTCACTCCATACCTCCAAAGTTGGGGTGGTTGGCTTGGCATTTAGGCCTCTTGAGGTTATTAGAGTATATGTGTCAATGTATAAACATGCTAGGCATCATGGTTGAGTCATATGAACATCTCTAAGTCCCCCCAGGTTTTTTCAACTTTTTAATTTTTTTAATTTTTTCAGTGTTTTTTATTAAAATTTAATTTTTCCAAAATTTAGGCTATTTTTTAATAGTTTAATTGGAAAAATTGATTTTTTAATAAAATTGGGCCAAATAATTAGTTTCAATCATGTAGGTGCTCATTTTCAAGCTAAGAGCACCATGTAAACCCATGGACCCACTATTTCCTAGTTTTGATTGATTTTCCATTACTCAGGTCAGAAATCCCCAAAAAATCAATTATTGATTATTTTAATTAATAAATTGATGAATAATGGAGCAAATCCAAAATCCCAGATCAGTGTATTCTCAGTCGATTTGATTGAAATCAGTCAGATCTGCACCAGATTGACTAGATCTGACAAATCCTTGACTGAAGGAGGTGATCTGGACAAATCCAGAGTTGATCTTCAGCATCCTTTATGGGGAATTGTGCCTTCTCTCTCTCCTCCACATGTTTGGGTTCATCTGGATGAGTTTTGGTGGATGCTTCAGTCAACAGGTTGAGGTGTTAGCCAGATTAGCCCCCCGATTGACAGTTGCACTTAGTGAGACTCAGATTTGGCTCAGCTAGACATAGATCATGCATTGATGGACTCTCCTTCAGCTACAGTGGTCTATCTCCTTGGGATTTGTGTCCCCCTGGGCCGGATCTCCTTTTTTTGTATAAATAAAGCTCAGGCCGCCTATTCCAAGCTAGTTAGAGCTGGATTGAAGGGCTTGCTATTGTAATTTTGTATTGATCATCAATTGTTGAAATAAAGAGAAGCTTTGGAGGCTAAATTGTGGAGTACCTTTCATGTGTGGATCATCATCATCATGCTGCACTTGAGGTGAAACTGCTATTTTTTCAATTTTTGCATTAAATTGTTGTCTGCCTTGGAATCATAGGAATAAATCATTGTAAGTAAGCTTACTTACTCCTTTTTTGCTACATATGTTTGAATGAGCTAATATTTGCATGCTAAATAAGATTATTTGTATGTTGTATCATCTACTTCTCATATGTATCTTCAGATTTAATGGTTTGTTTGCAGGATTTGTTGTGTAGCTTACAGGTTTTCCGTGATTGGAAGAGTTGTGGTTTAGGTTTAATTCCACTGGTTTTCCAACAAATATTGTGAATATTATGCCCCTTGGTGCTTCACTAACAAGTTTCTTTTGCAGATATGCTTCAACAACAAGCACTTCTCTTCTCCTTTTCCTCCATCAAAATCTTAAATTCTCTTCAAATGGGTTACTATTAAAAAATCTTATTGCTTAGATCTATCTCATTAAGAAAATCACATATATATCTAGTTAGTGACATCCTTCCTTGAGTTTATATCTCAGTTTCCTTTTGCATATAAAGTTATATTTGAAGAGATCTAGCTGAAATTACCCTTTTTTTGCAAGCATTTTAAAGGAAATTTGTAGCTTGCTAATAAGGTAGTTTCCCTTGCTGTTATTTAAAGTTTCATAATCTGCATTAAAGTGCATATCTCATTGGATGCCCAAACACAAAGCCAAGATCCCAAGGAAATCTTGATTTCCTTGGTTCCTTTTTGCAAAACTAGATTACTCCTGTTTAACAATTTTTACTTAGTTTTTTTTTTCGGTAATTAGCGTGGTGACCCAAAACAATTTTAAAGTGTGTTTGGCCACATTTTATTTTAATTGCTTGATTTTTTTTAGTAGGTCTAACAAAAAGAGAAGGAGACTCTGCCCATTTTTCGACTCTTGGACGAACCAGAGCTTCCCGGAGGCTCCCCCACCATTGTGTTTTAAAGTTAGCTTGTTACAAGCTTGTTGTAAGCCTTTGGATCCCAGATAACAAGGACCAAAGTGCATCAATTTCAATTTGCTGATATTGTAAATCAATGCTAATAAAAACAAAATATCTTTTTGAATAGGCTCTTTCGAGCCTATTCACCATCCCCCCTGGGGGGATTTGTGTCCGTGTCTTTTTTTTTACTTTTTGTTCATATTTTTTCAATCTAGCATAGTTCTAATCTGCAGGGTAGTATACTTTGATTTAAAATCATTTCCATATTCCATATCTAGTGGTTTCAAAGTAACTTTAATAATTACCCCAGGAGCCTCCTTTTGAGCCGAAAGGTGAAGAAAGGTTCGTGGTAGTCTAATTAGAAAATTGTGGTTTGCTTATATTTTTATGCTTCATTTTCTATCATCATTTGTTTCAGTAACCATAATAAAATAAAACCCTCCTTGATTCCCCGATTGAGGTCCACTTGGACCGAAAGAGGTTCCTAGGGGGTTTTCTTTTTAATAAGAACACCTTGTCTAAAGTTTACTAAAATTGACAAGAATCCGGTGTGTATGCTCTGCACTTGGCTGTGGTTCGTCCGATCAGTTAAGCTACATCAAAAGCACTTGAGTGACTAGATTAATTAGTCCTCACCTCCCAAATTGACAAACCATCAGGCGAAAATCCAATGCCTCAAACGAACTATAAGCAGTGGCAAAATACCCAAAGGAGTGGGAACAACTGGAAAGTGACCTCGAGGCGCCGATCTCTGTCACACCCTAATGGGTGCGTTATGAAAAATAGTCTCCGAGACTTCGTTCCAACAAACAAACACCTTGCGGGTAGCCGTGAAAGTTCACTTTTGGACATACTCCAAGTACCCCTCGGGTATATCTAGAGTCCCCTTTTTACCTAATTTAACTCATTCACATTCCACATTAATTTAAAATCTACCAAGAGACATTTGCAAAACATTCATTCAAGCGCATGGAAGCACATTATTTTCTCTGTTGACTCCATTTAAGGCACTGGTGATTTGTTTCTTTCATTTATATATATATTGAGTGTCATTACTGTGCTTATCTGCTTAAAATCTTGCATCTTGTTATCTTTTGTTTCCACTGGTTAAATTCAAAACTCCTAAACAACTTAATCAATGTAACACCATCACACTAAATAATTAGCCTTAATAATTAAATAGGGTCTACCCCCCTTGGCTTCGTTAGGAGTTGAGCCTAAACGAAGGAGTCAAGAATAAGGTGACAGCCTTGACTTGAGACTTTTCCCCAAGGACACACCAAGTGGCTTGAAGATTTATGCCACGTGACCCAGGTGTGTGAAAGGCGGAAACAATGTTGAAGACAAAATTTTGAGATGCAAATAAAAAAAGTAATAATAAGGATAGTCACATTGCTTCCAAATTTCAACCTGTAAAGAGTTTATATTACCTTGCATTTGTCTTTCTATTTATAGATAATAAGGAGACAAATACTCTTTTCAATTAATAAGACTTCACTATGTGATTGATTTCAAATATATTTAGCGATCTCTAGTTTCTATGTTAAGAGTACCAAAACCACTTGAATTTTAACAATTTTTATGTTGGAATGGTTTTCTGCATGACGCTAAGATTGCAAAATCACTTCCTTGTATTTGACAAAACTTCACATTAACAAAAAAAAATAGAATGGATATCATGACTTTTGGTGCATATTCTAGACATTTGACACAACAAAATCAAGTAGAATGAATATGATGACTTTTGGTGCATATTATATACATTTGACACAACAAAATCAAGTGAAGGTCAATATAAAGAAGAATGTTAATTATATGTACAAAAATATGACCTTGTTAAAATTTACAGTTAGTGCAACTAAGCTTGTGTATGATATTTGTATTCTTTAAGAGAAATCACAATAGAGTCAACAAATCATATTTTTTAGCTTGCCTAAATGACTAGTTCGATGGAAAGGTATCTATTATTAATGTCTTCGCTCGCTCATCATCAAAAGTTGTGGGTAACCTCATATTTATCCAATATGGGATATTACAAAAGTGAAATGAGTCACAAAGCTACTGTACCCTTGTTCAATTGGTAGATTCTTCTCAAGGATTTTATGCTATTGATGCCATTGTAGTCCACATTGGCATTTTAGATCTGCAATATTGTGAAAATGTGTTCATTAAATGTGATTTTGTAAGAGCGAAATGTAAGAACTTGAGAAATCAAGGGAGGTCCAAAAAGAAGTGTGAGGGATGAAAGAGCTCTAAGGGGGGATTCCATTGTAGTGCGATGAATTGGTTTTGGCTATTATAATATAAATAAAGTGCCTATGCACAATAGGAACACATATTAAAGAAACCCAATTTATGGCTGAGGAAGATCCATACCTTCCATCTCTAGATCCAGTTGAAGCAATTGGTTAAATGACTGCTACAATATAATGATCCATTAGTAGCATTAAAATAGTTACAAGATGGTACATCTGATGCTTCACAATAGTACCTACACCCTCTATATGTGCACACAACTTGTTAACAATGAGAATAATGACACCTTTATAAGTCACACACTCCCAAAGGATGAATATACTCTTCCTAATATTGTACACATAATGAAGATAACAACTTCCCCATTCTCTTGGTATGCTCAAGACCCAAAGCGGTTCGAACTCCTCTCTGATTGTAGAATGACAAAAGTTTAAAAATTATTATAAGAGTGAACTCGACCCTCTTCTTTTCTCTAAAGACACTTCTATTATCAAACAATAGAGAAGATCAAGTTTATTTCCCACATAACAAGAGAACCCTCTTCCAACAATGGCGAAAACTACAAAAACCCTTCAAATCTGTGAGGACTACATGAGATTATTTCACAACCATGAAGCTCAATGGAAAACTAGTTTCACTTCCCATCTCATTAGTTTCTTCCTCACCTTACATATTGCCACCTATTCCTATTGTCAATATTTGAAGAAACACAACCCATTTCTGCTTACCCACTCAAAACTACACAAAAATGTGCCATTCACCTTGAATTAATAACAATGCACACAATCCATATCCCTGATTTTAGTAGAAATAAATGTATTCAAAATAAGGAAACGTCCACCATTATCACCTTACAATCCTTCATAAATCCATATGTTTTTGGATTGATATCCTACTTTACCCTTAAGTTGAACCAACTCTTAAGGGTGTTCAAACAACTGGGATTTCCTCCCTTCCGGCGCGTCAAAGAGATGGCCTTTATACAATTTCAAACCATGTTAATGATAAGAACATAATTCAAGCCTAGTGATAAATTTTAAGCTATCGCAAGGTTTAGAATGGGTCAACCATGGTCCTAAATTCTAGAAGTGTTATTTATATGAAAGTGCATGACTAAAGTATCTATGGTCTTAAATTCTAGAAGTGTTATTTAAGTGTTATTTATATGAAAGTGCATGACTAAAGTATCCATGGTCTTAAATTCTAGAAGTGTTATTTATATGAAAGTGCATGACTAAAGTATGCACTCAAAAATAGAAAAAAAAATATAAAGTGAAAGAATAATATACAAAGTAAAATAGTAAAAAATAATATACAAAGTAAGACTTAAAAGAGTAAATTATTTTTAAAAAGATTAATATCATTTTAAAGAAATAATATTATTAAGAATGTGTTTAAAGAAACGATTACCCAAGATGCATGAGAAGCACCTACTCAACAATTACTTACACCTTTGCTATAAATCTTAGTTCATAAAGTTTAAAGTATATACAATTTTTTTTTCTACACTATTAAAATTAACATAAAAATTTATTAAATTCTAATTATTCAAAATTAATTTTATTAAACTTTTAAAAAAAATTTAAGACTAATAATTTTCATATATTTGTAAAATTTTACTATTTCTTTTATTTATTATAATAATAAATTGGAATATTACTACACATCGAACAATTAAATAGGAATAGTCATATATTTGTAAAATTTAATTATATACTTAAGATAGTAATAAATGAGAATTGGTGTAAAAGTTCTAAAATTTAAGTTAATATGAATTTAATTACTCTTGTAATATCTCGAATTTTGACAAACCATTAATGGGCATAAGTCCCATTGCATATGATGATACTTTGATGTTTATGTTTTGTATATTGGGCATAAGGCCCCACTGCACATGAATGTGATGATTTGTTAGATATATTGGGCGTAAGCCAATGCATACGTTTTATTTAGCATGTATGTGATTGTATATGTTGGGCATGGACCCTAATGGACACGAGTATTATTGTAGGACGATATACTCACTATATTATGTGATTTACCTTAAAATACATATACCGAGATGATTATTGTTATAGAATGTGTAGAAAACTAATTGCATGATTGAGTTCTATAAATGTGTTGGGTCTGGACCTTGAAGCAGATGATTGATGAGATTTTGTGTTCAGCGCGAGCTTTGGAGCACATGAGTAATTTGATTTTTTGTTGAGTACGAGCTCTGGAGCACATACGTGTTTTGATGTTTGTGTTGAGCGCCAGCTCTAGAGCACATGAGTTATGAAACATTTGTATTGAGCATAAGCTCTGAAGCACATGAAATATAAGAATTTAAAGTGTTGGTCATAAGCCTTGGAGCATTCCAAATTGATGTTGAGCATAAGATCTAGATCATCAGATCCTTAGCCATTGTATCCTTAGGTGTATTATACAAGCACATACTTGCGTTAGTGTTGAGCAAAAGGATCTAGAATTGCACTAAGTGTAAATCCTAGTTTTAGCGTTGAGTATGGGCTCTTAATAAGGCTAGGAGTTACTGAAAAGTTCATTGTGTTAAGTGAGAACGACTCTGAAAAACATTGATCTTATCTTACTTATTTTTAAGTTGATTAAATGAAATTTCAAATTTCTACTTTTCATAAGCACTGAAGAACTACAATGATATACGAGGTAATTCAACATGCAAGGAGGTTTAGAGCTCCCTAACTTAGTTGACCAATCCCACCTAAAAGACTTGATAAAAGAAAACGATTATAAGCTAAGGAAAACACTATGTAATTGAGATCATACTATATGATGCCTAAATAAATATTAACAAAATATGAGGTCAAAATTATCTAAGTTCTTATTAATTTCGTCTGTTTAATTGTGTAGGGTTCTAGCCATTAATAAACTACAAATTGCAGGTATGAGGTTTTTACCTTTTCTAGTTCTTACAGATTTTACAAAGTAGTGTTTATAATTTTGATTTGGAAATCTGCATATTGAATACATGGAGTCAGCTAGATTTCCATTAGTTTAAATTATTGAAACTCACTTTGAGTTATTTCTATATAATCTCTAGAGTTAAATTTTATATTCCAAATTAATTCAATTTGTTTAAATTAAACTCGAATCGTATTTCTTAGACAAGAATTTATAGTTTAAATTCTCTTGGTTTTAATTTAAACATATCTAGACAGTTTAAATATCAAGGATGGTAACCTAGGTTAAAACCCTAGTTACTATATAGACTAAAGTTAAACCACATATTTCACAAATCGAGGTAAAACAAACCCTAATATTATTTAAAACCAAATAAGCTCATTTATTCCTTGAAACTAGAGCATTATAGAAGCTCTGCATCAAAACATTTAAATAAACCATGTATAATTATGAAAAAATGTAGACCAGAGATCAAATATTTGAACTCATTAATTTAAAACTTGTCCAAAACATTTAAACAACAACTAATAACTACAAATGTAAAGAAACAAAGAAACCAGAGATCAAACCTCTTAAACCTCGAACCAAATCGAGAATGTCGGCATATTTCATATTCCCAGCGAAAAATGCTTTTGTTTCCATCTCATAAAGTATTCATAAACATCAATACTTATACCAAACATTTAAGTAAAATGATGCAACCATTATCATAAAAATACAATTATCAATATTACCAAAGCATGAAGGTCGAGAGTCAAAGCAAAGGTCCACCAATAATTTAAAAATAAACCACACACTAAATCTCTGGCTCACCCAACCCAGCCATCGAATCCTATGAAGGATGGGTTGTGGGCCTTTTTTTATTTATTACAAACAAATTGCTATCAACAATATGAGTCTAAACCATTTACAGAATAAACAAAACGTAATCATCCCTTTTTAAAAAGAGAGTTTTCCCAATGCATTGTGTTGTAGAATAATAACAGAACTTTACATAAAATCACGTTATCCTAATAAAGGGAGTTAAAACCTTTAAAAATTCAGCTGATTGTAATTAAAATTATGCCAATGATCGAATCCTATGAGAAAGACAAATAAAATACACAGAATCAAATCCTGTGAAAACACTGAAACAAAAAATATCAAAACACAAGTCTTATTTATTATTAGCCTAGGATCGAATTTCGTAGGATTCAACAAATCATTCAAACACATTACAAGCTATAGCATTCACTAAGGGTTTTTCCTCTTAGGTTTCCCACAAATATTCTAATATAACCAACTGTATACAAAACAACGAAACAAAGTTACATTCACCACCTTATGCACAGTCATCACTTTAAACCATAAACACATTCAAATAATAAATGTTGACTGCGTATCAATGCTACAATCCAATATTTGTGCTTACGGCTGCTAAGCAAACCCTACAATTTTATTATTAAAACTAATGCATTCCACATTATTCATGTAAAACCCACACACTATTACCATAAAGCATGATTTACATAGTCACGTCATCATTGGTTCCATTGCAAGCAATGGAACTATAAATACAAAGGAAACGCAACATAAGAAGAAACACAGAGTCGTTACCAAAGCACAATTTCCCATTAATTTAATTAAAACCAAATATAGATTGTTGCATGTAATATCCCTAATTTTGACCTAACACTTATGGGCATTAGCCCCATTGACTATGATGTTACTTTGATGTTTTATTTTGATATATTAGGTCTAGGACCCCACTGCATATAAACATGATGATTTGTTTGATATATTGGGCGTAAGCCAGTTACATATGTTTTATGTATTATTTCATGTGTTGGGCATGGAACCTGAAGCACATGATTGATGAGATGTTTTGTGTTGAATGAAGGGCTCTGGAACACATGAGTATTTGAATGTTGTGTTGGGCGAGAAGCGATGGAGCACATGAGTGTTTATGTTGTGTTGAGCGAGAATCTATGGAGCACATGAGTGTTTATGTTGTGCATGGGGGGTTCACTAGTGAGGCAATGTCATATCACGTTCATTCATATTGGGGGTTTGAATACTCCTAAAAACCTCAAAAATATATTGCCTCGTATTAAGGGGTCAACGGGGGTTTTTAATTTGACATAGTAATATACATATTGGGGGTTATTTTATTTGGGCAGGATGAGGAATAACCTCCAAATTGTGGGATGCATTCATACGTCCAAATCATGCGCTCATTTCATACCTCTAAATCACAATTTGGATTCATATTAGTCCTATTTTTTGTTAAGGAATAACCTCCAAATTGTTGTATAGATTCATACCTCCAAATCATGTGATGGATTCATATTAGTCCTTACTGCTACTAAGGAATAGCTTCCAAATATTGGGATGTATTTATACCTCCAATTCATTGAAATTTTAAACTTTTCTTTTTTTAAGAATATTTTTTTACGTTGGGGTTTAGGTGGGTATTGAAATTCAATCAAACCTTGTTGTGCGACAACCAAGAAAAGTGAGATCAATATTTCTTGGCTCACTAGAACCAAGACAAGTTAGATGAATCTTTCTTGACTAATTATTTCTTTCAACCTTTTGTATTCTTCATTAACATTTTCACATTGCCAATTACGATTAGTTGTTAGATTGAGTTATATTTGGCATATTCATAATTGTAATTTCAATTTTGATATGTAACGAATTTGTCTTAATATTGTATTTGGATTGACATGTACATAGGTGTAAATATAAATCCTTATTTACATACCCTGTGTGTTATCATTACCGAGAAATGGCATCATATCAGTTTCACCATCTGCACATATTTATAACTATTGCATTGTTGACACTTAACGAAGGATATTTTTCTCTCTCTTGTAAACATAAATAAAACTAGTTATAACTGAAGAAAAGGAAACTAAATGTTGTTAATTCCCTTGATTGCTTGAATAAATGTAGAGAAAGTTGAAGAAATCCATTGCATCTTGTGAATGACCCAAATCCAAGATATGGATGTGATCATATGGTGTTATTCAATAGTAAGAGGAATTTTTCTATGTTCATTTGGGTTCAAACATCAATGATGTTTGTTTTGATAGGAAGGCAGGGAATTCCATCCATGAAAGGGTTTCAATTTGTCATTTTTAAGGAGTTTAATTTATTAATTTTGTAGAAAACATGAGCTCTCTATGACTATACATGTATTTACATGATACAAAATTGGTAGATTGGCAAGTTGTGGTGTGAAACATCTACAATTCTCATATTTTTTAAGCATTGCGCTAACTATGGGACTATCAGGATTTTACTGTCTTTGTTACATTGATCTCTTGACTCTGTTATATTTTATCCATTTTTCCTTCCTCATTATTATTTCATTGGGTCTTCCACTATCCAACACTAAAAATTGATCAGTTACCCCTATAATCATGGTGGGATCATTATTATCATTATATTATTATTTTATTTAGTATCATGTTTTCTTATACTAAGGTGCGTTAGGGATCTTGTTTGTTACAACTTGATAATATGATATAAAGGGGGTATTGGAAACAACTTGATAAAAATCGATACCTACAATATTTAGTAAAACTAGGGGTTTTGTTAATTGGAAAGGTATATTGGGAGGGGTGTTCAACAATACAATTTTAGGACACATTTTCCAATATTTAGTGAAATTAGGGATATTCTTTAATATCATATTAGAGGAAATTTCAACTCAAAATGGGCCTCCTAAAATGAAATAATAAAATAATAGTTAAAATAATAAAATAATATTTATTAATTTTGGAGGAAGAAAAGAAAAAAACTACTTTTTTGTTTGTATTTTTGACATATCTCCCTGTGTTTTTACTCAAATTTCGATTGGGAGAGCTCGTTGGATGCGAAATTAAATTCCGCATCCAACGAGTACCCACTCGGCATACTTTTGACGGACCCCGCTACCCCAAAAACAAGAAATACCTGAAAAAACAAAATGATGACATCATCATTTCATTTTTTCAGGTATTTCTTGTTTTTGGGGTAGCAGAGTCCGTCAAAAGTATGCCGAGTGGGTACTCGTTGGATGCGGAATTTAATTCCGCATCCAACGAGCTCTCCCGATCGAAATTTGAGTAAAAACACAGGGAGATATGTCAAAAATACAAACAAAAAAACTAGTTTTTTTTTATGATACCTATCCCCAAATTTATATTAAAAAAGTGTTTAAGACCTATACGGTATTTCAAATTTAAAGAAATTTCATTGGCTAACACATGATGACATGGATTTTGAATAAAAGTTAAAAGGCCCATTTTGAGTTCAAATTTCCTCTAATTACGAATGGACATGATATGTAATAATTTTATTAAGTGAGCCCCCCGTGATGTTGTGTTGAGAAAGGAGCTCGAGAACACATGAATTATGAAAACCTTTGTGTTGAGAAGGAAGATTTGAAGCACATGAAAAGATAATTGGAATTGTTAGGCATAAGCCCTGGAGCCTTCCAAGTTGATGTTGAGCATAAGCTCTGGAACATCGGATCCTTGGTCATTGTATCCCTAGGTGTATCCTACAAGTACATCCTAGCCTTACCGTTGAACGAGGAACTATGGAATTGTACTAAGTTTGTAACTCCCTACTTTTTGCGTTGAGTATGGGCTTTGGATAAGCACTAGGAGTTACTAAAAAGAATTAACGATTTCGATTGAAAACGAATCGAGTAAAATATTGATCTCATCTGACTTATTTATAACTAATTAAATGAAATCTCGAATTTATGTATCTCATCAAGTACTGAAGAACTACCATGTTATATGATGGAATCCAACATGCAAGGATGTTTAGAGTTTCCTAGCCTAGTAGACCTAACCACCTACCTGATGGCCTTAATGAAGAAAGTGTAATAAGTTTAGGGATCGTGTTATATGATACCTAAAGAAAAATATTAACAAATAATATATATATATATAAGTATATATTTTATACATGGTATGTCTAGGAGTAAACATAGTAATAATATTAAAAGTATAAGAAAGAAAGAGAGGCTCCATTTATTATTATTTATTACTTAAAGATAACTAAATAGTATAATACCTACAAAGGTCCAGATAGGAACTAGTTAAAAGTTTCTAAGTTAAATATTAAGATTTACTAAATTAAATAAAAGGGTTAAATCAAGAAATCAAATGATTCTTGATTTAACTGCCTCTTTGACTGAAAAGTCTTTCTCGAAAGACCCAAGCAAAAGAGAGGATTGGGGATCTCTTCCATCTTTTTGGTGAATCATTATTTCTGCCTCTTTATTCTCAAGAGAGTTCTTGGAGAACATTTTCTTAAGAGAAAAACGGAGAACTAATTCATACCTAACATCCCAGTTAGGGAAGCCTTACCTTAGGAGCTCTAAGCTACTTGCATGCTGGAACCAGCTCGAGGGGATCCGAAGGAAAACCAAGAACAGATCCAGGTCATGGATGGGTGGAATGTGGTAGTCCCCAAGTGATTCGGTTATCTATACAGAGGTTAGATCTGTGTGTGAATTTGTTAATGCTGAATATTTAAGTGTGCAGGTCTTCAGCCATTAGAATAGCTTCACCATACAAGTATGAGGTTCTTGATGTTTTTTCATTCCAATATCTAGTATATTTTCCTATTAGGATATTTAAGGCTTTATGTTATATTTCTAACGCTATGTATGCAATTAATGTTTGTTTAATTTTTTTTATGTATTATCTCTAAACACTAGGTTGAAATGTATTTCTGTCTAAAAGACATTCAAGGGTTTTGTTCTTCCAATTTCTTTCTGCATTTTATTTCATTGCTTAAACTTGTTTTTCCTAAGACCTAGAAATCACTCTAAACAAAGTCTATATGTTTATTTTACCTATGGATTCTACTGGAAAATTTCATATTACCAGCATAACTATATTTAGGAGCAAAAGAATATTTAAATACAAACTATAAACATAACCTAATTATAAAACATATTTAATTAAAGTATACTATAACTTAAGCGAACAAATCTTTTCCATTATTTAAATATAAATAGATCCATAAGCTAATAATGAATTAAAAATGCCAACAGTCAAGCTATCGATACCTCTAATGGTTTGAAGCTACCATCTAAAAACACCACATTATAAACGAATTATTTCCACATTTAAAAATAAACATTAAATCAAATGTACAGTCAAGATATTGAGACCATCTAATGGTCTGAAGTAATAAACCAAACCACCTAATTAAAATACCAACTGCATCTACAAAAATCAACATACATCTATCTCTTTCATAATAAAATTAACCCCATCATAATGCACAGTACCCATTAACAACGTATCATAAATAACCAATAGATCACATGATCGATTCATAATAAAATAAAACAAAACTCTATGCACGGAACTCTTTTATAAACTTAGCATAAATACACAGAGGTCGCAGGATTAATTCATGTTAACGCTAAAATTCCGAAATAGACCCATACAATAATAATCGTAATAACTATAGCGACCCAGGGTCAATTCCTCTTGAGTCCATTTTATGTAAAGTCACCATATCGTAGCCTATAGAATTCGTTATTATTTCTACCACATGTTGTAGCGTTTCCACTATTAAACCACGCTGCTGTAAATACACAGGATGTAAATTAAATAGATCTAATCTCTACACAGAGGTCAAAAAACCCAAATAAAAAATACACGCAGTTACTATGTTTCATGGCCCTCGATCCTTTACTTAAAACAAAGTTTTTAAACATTATCATAAACCCTTTATTCAACCCTGTCAACGCTATGTGAATAGCAACAATATCCAAAAAAGGGTTACATCCATAGTCACGACTCTTATACACAAAATAATTATAACCATGAATTAAAGTATAAAAAGCAATAATTCATTCATATAACTATAGAGTCACGGACTAATGGAGGGAATGCCATTTCCATTTATGGCATGGCTCCAAATGCCAAGAACACAATAATGAATACATATAATAACTTAAACAAAGATTACGAATCCACAGAGTCAAACTAATTTCAAAAAGTAATAATCATACCTACCATTCGAACAGTATGAAAATGTTGTATATATAAAACCATTAAACCCACACATAGTCTAGATACTGTAATTTTCCCTTCTTAAAAACAAATAAGGAATTACACAATCGTTTAACCTCAACCTTGCACCATTGCAAGAAATGGTGTTGTCGCCAATACCCAAAACATATTTACATATTCACAATACACGGAGCCTGCTAAGTTTACCAAACCACATCACTACGCAGAGCATCCTAAAATAAATACCCAAAATACATTATTCCCAGCCCGAAGGCACTAAACCCCACTAAAACCCCAAGTCTTAATGCATCTGTGATTCCTTACATTTAATTACATAGACAGTCCCTTTCCCAAGATGTAGCCATTAAAAACAAGAGCCAAAACATTCAAACTCATGACGAGTTCAAACTCCATGACAACAACCATGTAAGAGAGTGAGAGTTTTAACTTGTACAACATGGCTTACCTAAATGGGGATGGCGTTGAAATAGGGGGACCCATGACCACGATTTCTTCATACCCTACAACCTGCAACACAAGGCAAGCCACGATGAGGAGTATGCATTGTAACAAATCTGAACAGACAAAACAATGTTGTTAAACCAGAGTGTGAACATACCTGCCATCAAGGCTAAACCATCGAAGCTTCACACCTCCACACAGTGCATAGGCAGAGCTCATGCAGCGATGCTACGAATGACCAAACCAATGCAAGAGCCCAATCCCTAATATTGAAGTCCATGATTTCCAAGGTGCATTTATGTCACCACCCTGGCCTCCATTAACACAATTCCAAACCCATATCGTATAGTTCATGCCACCCCTTAAACCTTGTTCAAAACAACATGCATTACAAAACCTCAAATGTGTATCGAATACATAGATTTTAAGCCATAGTCCATGTCATGTGAAATATGCCATGGAGGACTATAGGAAAAGGTATTAAATTTATACACCAACTATATTAAAACCATGCACCAAGACTATGTTAGAGCATAAACCAAATTACAAAGTATTACTACCATGTGTGTCATATAAACGATAAGTACAACAAGAGTTAAATCACTGTCCTAAAGTCCATAAAAATAATGATAGTAAACCATGCCACATAGGCTAGTAGGGCATCCAATTGGGCGTAAATGTCATCTAACAACCATCATAGTAGTCACTAGGATAGGACTATAAATTTGTCATCGTCCAAACCAAGTGCTAGTGACGAAACACGCAGTATCTCTCATTTAGCTTTTATAAGTAGTTTCCATCGTCAAGTGCACCTGCACGCGACACAGAAAGAAATGCATTAGTTCATAAGAACTAAGTAATTCCCGAAGTAACAAGTAGAAAACAATTACCTCTCAGGTGTTTACAAGGGAAACAAGTCCCGCCACTCCACCCCTTGTTTAATAACAAGTTAAGTCAAAATTGTTTATACAAATAGTAATCTAACTTTATAACCACTGAATATATAATCAAAATAGCTAATATACATATAAATGCGTAGCTATAAACCAAGATATTAAGAAACATCATGACAACATGAGTATCACATTAATAACCATATCAGAAAATATGAAAGAAGGACGTAAGAACAACTTATGAAAATATAGCACAATAAACGAAGAACAACACATTCCGCATAAGTATAAATAATGTCCAGTTCAAGTAGTAAATGACTAGCCTAATAATAAAAAAATTATTTTCAAATTTTGGGGACATTACAAGTGGTATTAGATCCCAGTTTAAACACTAAGAGGCCATATGGACGTACCCGACATTCATTGCAAGGAAAATAAAGTATGTTTTAAATTTTGTTAACTAACAAAAAAAAATGTTATTAAAAACTTGAACTTACATGATTTTAAAGGAACAAGTGCAGATCATGAACACTAAAGAAGATAACGACCGATAAGGGAAATTGAATACCCCCACCCAGGAAGTAGAACTGGTGGTGGAACTGGATTTTGATTTGATGACAACCATACAAAGTCTCCAAGCAGACTTGCAAAGTTTCAGAGATGATAATCTGAATGAAAGAAAGGAACATGTTGAGGCCTGGAAATTCGCAGGCGACAACAGAAAGGGATTCTCCCCAATCAACGTTCCCAACTAGCCCATTGACTGTTTGGAATAGGGAATCCGTCTGGTTTACGGTCCGGCTACCGTAGGTCAAAGTAACAACAAGGGTTTACCGGTTGCGGCCCGGTCCACCGGAATTTGTATTTTGACTTAATGTATGCAATGCACATGCCTATCTTAAACATGCAGGGTGATACAAATGTAAGGAACGTCACAATGTGCTGCGCAGGTTCTTACCTCTCGTCTTAGGTTCTCGAACATCTAAACCACATATGCAATTATGAAGTAAAACAAATAACTATCTAAACACCTAACTACCTATCCCCAGGGAGCTAGAAAATGATTATTAATGAGTAATGCATTATCTCCATGTATAATAAACCAAATTACAGATAGATGATATTTATGTTTACAACACATGAACAATAAAATATTCTAACAATCAGATAGCTAACTGTTATATGAGCCACACGCATTACTCTGAGTGAATTTTCCATATAATGAATCAGAAACCATTCAACAAGACATAGGTCATGAAGTTAGAACGATCTCACGATTTGTGGACACAAGATGAAAAAACAAAGTAGTTCATCTTTCCGCCATCCATTTGTTAACATTTGGAAACTTCACATATCTTTCTCCAACAGGCAAACTAAAATATTTATTGCAAAAGGAAGTAGTTCTTCTTACAATAGGTCCTCTAGTATTACTGGGAAAAAGCCCCTTCATTATCTATGTCTCCTACTTTTATACAAAATGCAAGAAATGGTTGGGTTTCCCAAAGGGACCTTTGGGCATCCCAACCCTTGGTCTTCCTAACGCTTCCCCTTTTCCCAAAAAACTTTTACAAATATTTTACAATATTACAATGACTGATTTTTCACTAAGAGGATCCCGCTTGACTCTCTAGAAATTTCTTCCACGCTGCAGCTTCCCTGGCAAGATCCTCAAAAGAGTTGGGCTCCAAGAATTGGATATTAAGCTCAAAATTTTCAGCCTTTTTCTTGATGGCCTCGACCCTGGTTGCATTTAGTCTCACCTGTTCTTCTAGGAGCTGCAAACAAACAGCTTTATGGCCTACTTCAATCTTCAGGGTTTGTTCATCAATGGCTTTGATGCATTGTACTTTGGCCTCTTCCTCTTGTTGTCTTTTCTGCAACATTTCTATAAATGAGTCATGATCTGGGAACTTGGGTAGCCTTTGCTCAGCTTCTGCTTGACACCGGTTGTAAATGACTAAGGCTCTCCTGAAAAATTCGGTGCACAGTCCTTTTGTTTTCTGGACGGTCTTCTTGAAGTCCTCTGTAGTAGTGATAGCGAACTCCATCAAGTCATAATCTCGCTGAAGGGTTTGTCTATTCTTGTCTGACAGTCCTGCTGGGACTTCTTCACCTTTCTCTACCCTTGCCATCTTGGTGGTCAATACTTCAAGGATATCTTGTGACCTATCAACAAAGTAAGAAGCAGTCTCTAGGATTTCTTCTAATCGGCTATCAACCTGGAGAATCTGGCATCTTTCTTCTTCTAGAACAGTTTGCAGGTGCAGCACCCTAGCTTTTTGGGCCTGGATGTGTTCTTTGACTGGCTGCAGATCAACCTGCTGTTGTTTAGCTGCTTCTAGTTGCTCTTTTAGTTCTTTAACACATGCAGTATTGGACTCGTATATAATAGCCTGTTGCTCTTCTAGGTCTTCTATCTTCGCCCTCATCTGTTCTTTTTCATTCTTCAAGTCTAGAATTTCTTGCTGTGCTCTTTCCAGGGCTTTTTGTGTTGTTTCCTGTGCATGTGCTACTCCCTGGATGGCGTAGATTTCACTCTTTGTAGCCTCCATTTCTCTGAGCACATGATCATATTTTCTTTTGAGTTTATTGCTCTCTTCTCTTTCTTTTCTCAGGGTGTCCTTCAGCTGAGAGGAGGTTTTCTTGGTAGATTCTATTTCATTCATCATTCGATCTATGTTATCTTCCGAAGCATGTATGGCTGCCTTCCCGGTACTTATGGTAAACCTCGGATCTACGTCTGTCCCTACCATCACAGCTTTATCTGATATCATCTTGCTAGTCATTCCTTTTGCTTCTATCTTTTTCTCTGTTCTCCTCATGATTCTTTTAGTAGCCCTATCATAATAAACAGTACTGAAATCAGGGACTTCTTCCCCTTTTTCCTGTACGAAAGGTACCAGCTGAATCATAGGGGTAGCAGCTTCTATGGTAGTGGGTACTTGAGGGATCTGCATCTCGGGGTTTTCATCTCCCTGACTCAGTCCTGATCACGCCTCGGGAGCTTGCTGTTGCATCAACTTTATCTGTTCGGCCTCTTGCTCTTGCAGTTCTTCATCTAGCTTTCTCTGAGCTTCTTCGGCTGCTTGCTTAGCAGCTTCTTCTGTTTCTCTGGCTGCTTCATTGGCTCGTTCAGCTGCTTCTTGGGCAGCTTTCCTCTTTTCTTCTTCTCCCTTTCGCATCCATTATGCAGCCTCCTCTTCCAACCTCTGAGCCTCTTCTCTTATTCTTCTGGCTGCTTCTTCAGCCTTCTCTTGCTCAGATCCTTTTCCACCCTTGGTGGAATGCTTAGGCTTGAATCTCTTGCGGAGCTCTGTCATATTTGGAGCCATCCTGTAAACCGATTCATCGCTATCGAAATAGTGGCTGTATTCGTAGGTCACCTTGTGTTTCTTGCAGTGTTCCGCTACTCTGCCATGAGTATCATTCCTTCAAAAAGTCATTTCGCCAAAGTGGAACTTCCCTAGTTCTTCTATGAACTCGGGCGCTTGTTTTACATTTGTGAATTTATAATTTCCTAGTTTAAATGGAAGGGGGGGATATGCAGTCTTCTTGTACTAGAACAAGAAGTGACCAACTCCATCAATGTATACTTGTCTGACTGCCTCATTGTGGATTATATAATCTATAGCATATTTGGGCAGCAAAAAGGGGGTCTTTGACCCTCCAAACATCCTGATATACATACCATTTTCAATCAGAAAGTAATCTCCATATTCACCAATGACCTGCATAGCGTCTTCTGACATGCAATTACATTCTCCCCGGAAGACAAGCTTGTATAATGGCATGAGGAACTGCTCACAGACCTCTCTGTAGTGACTATGATATAGATGAGCCCCTAGGGGTTTGTAGGCCGCATATACGGGCATTCTGTCTTTATCCCATACACACTGGAGGCCGGGGAAAGGCTGGTGACAAAGTATGTAATCTATCAGGATTGAGCTCATATAAAACTCAGATCTCTTCCTAGCTTCTCCTTCCAAAGCTGCAGCCACACAAGAGGAGAGACTGCTTGATACTATACTTGCCCAGTTGAAGATCGTGCCTTCCGTGGCCACATAGAACATGAGGGGTATCCACTCGAATTTGAATAGTCTGCCATGGGCTCTCCCAAAGATCCTATTCAACATTAGAGCTATGAATCTGTAAGGAGGTCTGAGACTGGCTGTGTCATATTCTTCAGTTGCTCTATGTCAGTATAGCTTCCCTGGCAAGAGCATCCTCTTCATGGTTTCTACAAAATCCATCCTAAGGTTGTCCAGCCAGTCATTTGTTAGGAAGAGCTGAGGCTCCGGTAGGTGGTAAGCTAGGGCCACATACCCAGGGCTAAAGGAGGCATAACCCTGGCCCTCGATATTACACATAAGCATTGAGTTGTGGTTGGTATTTGGTAGAACCCATCTCATCACCTCCGGGCATGGAAACAGCTCGGGCCTGGTGGCAACTTTCATAATGGCATATTTTTCTATGTTTGTGTAAATGGGTGCTTCCTCCAGACCCATGTCTGGGACTTCCCTGCGGGAAATCAACCTGTATATTTCTCCCCATTTATATTCAGGTTCAAACCCCGTGACACATTGGGTGTCTTCATAGATGTACTCAGTTTTTGCTTCTGTGTCTGGTGCTGGTACATCCTCCACCGCTGGGGCTTTCTTCTTCTGCCTCTTGGACATTGTAGATTCTTCCTGCAATGTAAAACATTTTGATATTAAGCAATTTCAGGCTTGTGAACATTTTGCAGTAGTTTTATCTTTCTCAAGTGTATCAGAGCTATAATGGGATTTAGACTTAGGCCCTTCAAGCCGAAAGATTTGAAATGGTAGTGCAATATTTTGCAATATACTATTATTCTATGTTAATATGTAAACAAGAAATAAGCCAACACATGTGCACATAATCCCGCCATGCCTTGTCTGTCAAAACTACCAGTACAAAAATGGACTCAATCTGCCACTGCACTATAATGAGCAATGTCTTAATGTGGTGTAAAATAAAAAATGGAACTATTCATCAAATGGCCTAGCATCAAAATTACATTAATTCATAGGATGCCATTTTCCAACCAAACGATATGTAATGCAAATGCATAACTTTTAAACTCAAGGCGCAACTACAGCTTTCCGAAATCAGATATGGCTTTAGTAAGGATAAATCAAAAACGGCGAAAGCTTATGCTGCTCGCAGACATGGTAGTTACATCGGTGTGATTATCAACCGCGGGAGTCCACAACCACTTTTCGAGTAGGGAGCTCCCATCAGCACCACTACTCATGCTTCCCCAGAACTTAGATACTAACAGCGGCGCGGCCCTAGGATTTCAAGGTAGCCTGCAATGACGAACTGCACTGCGCGGGCAGGGGTTAGGGCTCAAAAAATAGGTACACCCATTAGGAAAACTGACCGGCTAAGTATTCAATATCCAAACCCCGGCATGAAGCCCCATCAAAACTACCGACGGGTCTCATCATTACTAAACCAGGTGCAGGCGGCATGACGGCCGCCTACACCTTGCCTTCCCTCACTGTGCTCAGGGCGAGACTGAAACGACAGAGACAAAAATAAACGAGGGCTCTAAAAAGGCAAAGACTCCCCCTCTTCTAACCGCCAAAGCTATCCGGCAGGAAACCCTAACAACACGGGCGTAAACCGCCAGGTAAATTATTACGACAACCCTGGCTACGGGCGAAAAATATTCGAGCGAGTGCAACGGGGCTACGGGGACCTAATTCTAGCGACACTCAAACCAATACATAAATCCCTTAGTCGAAACCTTGAAAAACCCGATGTTAGAGTGTAAAGATCCTACCTGGAAATCCAACAAACGAGTGAGCTGATGCCGGTTAGACTTCTCCTCCTGCCACTTGGATGCGGGTACACCAATAGCTAGATCCTCACGCGTTCCTAAAATCAACAGCTTGAAATACCGCGACAGTGCTAAAAAACAATACCAAAACCCCGTTTGTCGCCCCGTATATATTGAAAACTGCCACACGTGCGAGAAAAATTCTATCGGGCGTGAACTGAAACTGTGTTGGGCGATCAGAACCTTGTTCCCTCCACAACGGCGGACAACTCCCTATACTTATTTACCCGTGATGGATAAATATAACATTTGAATCACCTTCGTCGGGCGTCGGCGGACACAAAAGTCCGGACCCCTCCGCAACGTCGGAGCAAGAGATGGTCAATCGTTCCGCTATACTGCCGAGCGACAACAAAACATCAGAGCGTCATATAAAGTCCCCTTTCCGGAAACAGTCCGCAACGTCGGAAGGGGAGATCAACAAACCGCCCGGAATGTCGGACGAGGACGACTTCCCATTCCTCCGAAGAAGAATCAAAACCCATCCGAAACGGAGGAGAACCAAACCTGTCCGCCACGTCAGAGAGTCAAAAATCACGCGCTACGGTTGGAGGATTCCAAACCCACCCGAAACGGTCGGGGCAAAACAAAAGTCCAAGACTTGAAAACGATCCGCAACGGCAGGGGAGGAAGGTTAACGAGACGCCCGCAACGGCAAAAATAGACAAAAACTTAACTCCCGATTGATCAAGGCTTTGAAGAAATGGGCCAAGTGACAATGAAATCAACTCAAGAGAAAATCTTTAAGGCACGAAATCTTCAGAACATGTGATGAGGAGAAAACCAATCGATGAACAGCCACCAAAAATGCTTCAAAATCCATAAGCCAAAAATCAAGAGGCTGTAATCCAGAAAAGAACCAACTAATTCAAAGTAGAAAAGGGGGGTCCCAAAATTTTAGAAATTTGGGAAAATGTTGCGGCTGCAACAGAACAATAAGCTATTAATGAAGCATTGCTGTGAAAGATGATGGGAGGAAGGCCGCAAGGAAAACCCACTCATTCCACAAACAAGTTCAAGAAAGAATTTTACCATAAAAAGCCTAGCATCTAGAGAGAAGACAAAAAACAAGAGCATACCCCTGAACCTCTAGAATGAGATTAGCACAGTCTTTCTAGTGATTATTATCTTTCCCCATGTAGAAGGAAACTAATAAATGATGACAATATTCAGGGGATTTCCAAAAAAAAAAGCCCCAACCTATGAAGGGGAGATGAATATGGGGGAAAAAGTTGAAGAGTGGCTGTTGGGTATGAGAAAATACTTCCAAGTTCATAACTACTCTAGAGAAATAAAAGCTCGTCTATCCATCTATAATTTAAATGGAAAAGAAGCTAGATGGTGGAGATACTTGAAGCATGCCAAGAAAGATGAGTTAAGAGAAAATATGATGGAGTAAGTTTCACAATATTTTTCAAAAGAAAGACATGTCTAAAATATTCTTTGACAAAAAATTGAAAGAGTTTCACGAGTTACGTATGGGATCCATGACTATGGATGATTTTATTAAGAGATTTTTGGATCTATTGCATTATGTACCCTACATCAAGGATGAGAAAGTAAAAACACATTAGTTTTTAGGATGTCTTCCTCCCAACTTTTGGTAGAGGATTGAATTTGACATGCCTAAAACCTTTGACGCCACCTTACACAAAGCTAGGATTTTCTATGAGCATTGGCAGCTGAGGAAAGAGAAACCCAACAAAAACAGAGATAGGTCTAAGAACTTCTCTGACAACCGCAAACAAGGTTTTAACCCGCCACCGTATAGAAAACAAAACAATAGTTTTCTAGCCAACAAGAACTTCAACAAATCGGGTACAAATCCATATGTACTAGCTCCAAATGCTAACAAGCTAGCAACAAATGGGAGAGACAATGTTTCCCTGCTGCAAATTAAATGTTGGAAATGCCAAGGGCCTCATGATTCCAGGTACTTTAAGAATAAGACCAATGGGGTCTTACACAACTTGCAGGAAGAACCAACAGTAGAGGACATAGCTGGAACACCGCGAATTTATGCAGCCTTGAATGGTCGACAGGAAAACCATCAGGAAACCATGGTTGAGATAGAAGGTAAGACCTTGAACAATTCTATTTCAATATTGATTGACCTCGGTGCTTTCCAAAGCTATGTATCTCCTAAAATTGTTGATGTATGTAAACTAGGAAAAGTTAAATATGATAAACCTTGGCTGGGGCAATTAGCCACATGTATGAAACAGAAAGTTTCGGATATAGTTAAAGATTGTGAGGTAAACCTGAATGGTTTTCCTACTAAAGTAAACCTAAACATCCTACCCTTGGGATCATATGATATACTTATCGACATGGACTGGTTGGAACAACACCATGTCATGCTCGATTTCTTACACAAGTCAATCTTATGTACGGATAGCCAAGGGAATCAAGTAAAGATTCAAGGAATAACAAAGAAATTTTATGAAAGGAAGATATCTACTTTACAAGCAAAGAATTGCATAAGGAAAGGCTACAAGCTGTTTGCAGTAAACATCGAAGACATAGAAGAGAAAAGAGAACAACACATAGTGAAATTTCCAATTCTTGTAGATTTCAAGGACGTATTTCCTAAGGAGATCCCAAGGTTACCTTTGAAACGAGACCTAGAATTCTCCATAGAACTGACACCAGGATCAGTTTCAGCTTTGAAATCCCCGTACCGCCTGACTACACCAGAGTTGGTGGAACTAAAACTACAGTTATAGGAATTGATAGAGAAAGGATATATCCGACCAAGTGTGTCCCCTTGGGGAGCCCCAATACTTTTCATAAAGAAGAAGGATGGTATGATGCCGATGTGCATCAATTACCGTTAGCTTAACAAAATGACTATCAAGAATCAATATTTAGATTGCACAGGATACCCAAGGAAATCATCTCAGATCGAGATACTAAGTTTACCAAAAACTTTTGGAGATCCTTATTCTTCGTATTAGAGACACAGTTTAACTTTATTATTGCTTATCACCCACAAACAGACAAACAGACGGAGAGGGTAAACCAGATTTTTGAGGACATGCTTAGGATGTATGTCATGAACAACCCCACCAAGTGGGAAGATTATCTGCACCTTGTGGAGTTTTCGTAAAACAATGGATACCAAAATTCTGCCAAGATGAGTCCCTTTGAGGTAATCTATGGACGGAAGTGTAGAACATCGGTTACTTGGGATATCCCAGTGGATCGGCTCATGTTAGGGACTAACTTGTTAAATGAGTTGGAACAATTGGTTACCAAGGTCCAGGTGAACCTTAAATAAGCACAAGACCACCAGGAAAGCTACACGGATAAGAAAAGAAAAAATAAAGTTTATCAAATAGGTGAGCATATCTACTTGAAAGTAAAAGAAAAACGAAGCTCGTTGAGCTTAGGAAGGTGCGGTAAGTTAGCTCCTAGATTTATGATACTAAACATGTGATTGATTGGTCCTTATTACAGGTGGAACCTGAAGGAGATTTTTCCCCTGAACCTCTTAATTATATTATACAAGAGAGAGGTGCAACTCAAGAAGTGCACCATAGTCTAGTTGAAAGTGCAATGGAAGAACTTTGAAGCCAATGCGCCTAATTGGGAGAATGAAAACACCATGAGAAAGGCTTACCCCGCCTTGTTTCATGATTTCATTCTGAGTCCCTAGAAAACCAGGCATGATGTTTTTCTAAGTGGGAAAGGATGTAATGTATCGAATTTTGACCTAACACTTATGTGCATGAGCGCCATTGACTATGATGTTGCTTTGATGTTTCATTTTGATATATTGGGTCTAGGACCCCACTGCATATGAACATGATGATTTGTTTGATATACTGGGCGTAAGCCAGTTACATATGTTTTATGTGTTGGGAATAGACCCTGAAGCACATGATTGTTGAGATGTTTTGTCTTGAGCAAGGAGCTCTGGAACACATGAGTATTTTAATGTTGTGTTGGGAGAGAAGCTCTAGATCACATGAGTGTTTATGTTTTGTTTAAGGAAAAGATCTGGAGCACATGAGTGTTTATGTTGTGTTGAGAGAGGAGATCTGGAATAGAAAAATTATGAAAAAAATTGTGTTGATTAGGAAGCTCTAAACCACATGAAAAGATAATTAGAAGTGTTGGGCATAACCCCTGGAGACTTCCAAGTAGATGTTGAGTATAAGCTCTAGAACATTAGATCATTGGCCATTGTATCCCTAGGTGTATACTACAAGTACATCCTATCCTTAGTGTTGAGCGAGGAACTCTAGAATTGCACTAAGTTTGTAACTCCCTGTTTTTAGCGTTGAGCATGGGATCTGTATAAGTGCTAGGAGTTACTGAAAAGAATTAATGATTTCGAGTGAAAATGACTCGAGTAAAACATTGATCTCATATGACTTATTTCTAAGTGATTAAATGAAATATCGAATTTTTGTATCTCATCATGTATTGAAGAACTACCATGTTATATGAGGGAATCCAATATGCAAGGATGTTTAGAGTTGCCTAACCTAGTATACCTAACCACCTACCTGACTTCCTTAATGAAGAAAGTGTCATAAGTTTAGGGATCATGTTATATGAGACCTAAAGACAAATGTTAACAAATAAAATATATATAAGTATATATTTTATACATGGTATGTATAAGATTAAACATAGTAATAATATTAAAAGTACAAGAAAGAAAGAGAGGCTCAATTTATTATTATTATTATTACTTAAAGATAACTAAATAGTATAATACCTACAAAGGTCCAAATAGGAACTAGTTAAAAGTTCATAAGTTAAATATTAAAAGTTCCTAATTTAAATAACAGGGTTAAATCAAGAAATCAAATGATTCTTGATTTAACTGCCCCTTTTACTGAAAAGTCTTCCTATAAAGACCCAAGCAAAAGAGAGGCTTGGGGATCTCTTCCATATTTTTGGTGAATCATTATTTCTTCCTGTTTATTCTCAAGAGAGTTCTTGGAGAACATTTCCTCGGAGGAAAAAGGAGAATTGATTCAGAATTGATATGCCAGTTAGGGAAGACTTACCTCAGGAGTTCTAAGCTACTTGCATGTTGGAACCATCTCGAGAGGATCTGGAGGAAAAAAAGGAACGGTTCTGGGTCATGGTTGGGTGGAACATGGTAGTTCCCAAGTGATTCGGTTATCTATACAAAGGTCAGATCTATATCTGAAATTGTTAATGCTGGGTATTTAAGTGTGCTGGTTTTCAACCATTGGAATAGCTTCACCATACAGGTATGAGGTTCTTGATGTTTTTCCATTCCAATATCTAGTATATTTTCCTCTTAGGATATTTAATGGTTTATGTTATATTTATAACCCTACATCTGCAATTTATTTCTTGTTTAGAATATTTTATGTATTATCTCCAAACACTAGGTTCAAATGTATTTTTGTCTAAAAAACATTCAAGGGTTTTGTTCTTCCAATTTATTTCTACATTTTATTTCATAGCTTAAAATTGTTTTTTCCTAAGACCTAGAAATTACTCTAAATAGAGTCTATATGTTTATTTTACCTATAGATTCTACTGGCAGATTTCATATTGCTAGCAGAACTATATTTAGGAGAAAAAAGAATAATTAAATACAAACTATAAACATAACTTAATTATAAAACATATTTAATTAAAGTATAGTATAACTTAAGAGAACAAATATTTCCCATTATTTAAATATAAATAGAGACATAATCTAATAATGAATTAAAAATGCCAACAATCAAGCTATCGAGACCTCTAATGGTCTGAAGCTACCATATAAACACACCACATTATAAACGCATTAATTCCACATTTAAAAATAAACATGAAATAAAATCTACTGTCAAGATATCGAGACCATCTAATGGTATGAAGTAATAAACCAAACCACCTAATTAAAATACCAACTACATCTACGAAAATCAGCATACATCCATCTCTTTCATAATAAAATTAACCCCATTGTTATGCACAGTACCCATTAACAACATAGCATAAATAACCAATAGATCACAAGATCAATTCATCGAAAAATCAAACAAAACACTATGCACAGAACTCTTTTATAAATGTTGCATAAATACACAGAGGTCACAGGATCAATTCTTGTTAACGCTAAAATGCCCAAACATACCCATAAAGTAATAATCGTAACAACCATAGTGACGCAGGGTCAATTATCGTTGATTCCATTTTATGTACAAGTCACCATATCGAATCATGTAGGATTCGTTATTATTTCTACCACATACTGTAGCATTTCCACTATTAAACCACGCTACTGTAAATACACAGGATGTAAATTAAATATATCTAATCTCTACACAGAGGTCAAAAGACCCAAATAAAAATATACACAGTAACTATGTTTCATGGCCCTCGGCCCTTTACTTAAAACAAAGCAGTTAAACATTATCATAAACCCTTTATTCAACCTTGTCAATGCTATGCGAATAACAACGACACCTACGAAAGGGTTACATCCATAATTACGATTCTTATACAAAGAATAACTATAACCACAAACCAAAATATAAAAAATAATAATTCATTCCTCTAACTACACACTCACAATCTAATTACGGGGACACCATTGCCATTTACGGCATGGATCCAAAGGTCAACAACACAGTAACGAATCCATATAAGAACTTAGACAAAGATTTTAAATCCATAGAGTCAAACTAATGCCAAAAAGTACTAATCATACCTACAATTCGAACAATATGCAAATGTTGTATATAAACAACCATTAAACCCACACAGAGTCTAGATACTGTAATTTTCCCTTCTTAAAAACAAATAAGGATATAAATAGTCGTTTAAACTCGGCCTTGCACCATCGCAAACAATGGTGCTACCCCCAATACCCAAAACATATTTACATATTCACAATACACAAATCCTTTTAAGTTTACCAAACCACATCACTACAATGAGCATCCTTAAATAAAAAACCAGAATACAATAGTCCTATCCCAAAGGCACTAAACCCCAGCAAAACCCCAAGTCTTAATGCATGTCTGATGGCCTTGCATTTCATTACATAGACAGTCCCTTTCCCAAAAAGCAGCCATTAAAAACCAGAGCAAAAACATTCAAACCCACGATGAGTTCAAACTCTGCGACAACAACCACGCAAGAGAGGGGAAAGTTTTAACTTGTACAACAGGGATTACCTGAATGGGGATGGAGTTGAAACAAGGTGACTCACGACCATGATTTATTCATACCCTGCAACCTCCAACACAAGAAAATACACAATGAGAGTATGCATTGTAACAAATTTGAACAGACAAAACAATGTTTTTAAACCAGAGAGTGAACGTTCCTCCCATCACGGCTAAACCGTCTAAGCTTCACACCACCACATAGCACAGAGGAAAATCTCACACAAGCATGTTGTGAATGACCAAACCAATGCAAGATCCCAATCCCTAATCTTGAAGGTCACAATTTCCAAGGTGCATTTATGTCACCACCTTATCCTCAGTTAGCACAATTCCAAACCCATTTCGTATAGTTCATGCCACCTCTTAAACCTTGTTCAAAACAATGTGTAATACAAAACCCCAAATGTGTATCAAATACATAGGGTTTAATCCATAGTCGATGGAATATGAAATATGCCATGGAGGAATATAGGAAAAGGTATTAAATTTATACACCAATTATGTTAAAACCATGCACCAAGACTATGTTAGAGCATAAAGCAAATTACAAAGTATTAATACCATGTGTGCCATATAAACGATAAGTACAACAAGGGATAAATCACAGTCGTAAAGTCCATAAATATAATGATAGTAAAACATACCACATAGGCTAGTAGGACATCCATCCGAGCATAAATATAATGTAACAACAATCATAGTAGTTACTAGGATAGGACTGTAAATCTGTCATCGTCCAAGCCAAGTGCTAGTGATGAAATGGGAAATATGTCTTGTTCATCTTTTATAAGCAGTTTCCATTGTTAAGTGCACCTGGACGCGAAAAGAAAAGAAATACATTTGTTCGTAAGAAATAAGTAAGTCCTGAAGTGACAAGTAAAAAACATTCACCTCTTAGGTGTTTACAAGGAAAACAAGTCCCGCCACTCCAACCCTTGTTTAATAACAAGTTAAGTCAGAATTGTTTATACAAACAGTAATCGAACTTTATAACCACTGATATATAGTCGAAATAGCTAACATACATATAAATGCGTAGCTATAAACCAAGATAGTAAGAAAAATCATGACAACAAGAGTATCACATTAATAACCATATCAAAAAATATGAAAGTAGGATGTAAGAACAACTTACGACAATACAGCACAGTAAACGAAGAACGACACAATCCGCATAAGTATAAATAATGTCCAATTAAGGCAGTAAATGACTAACCTAATAAAAAAAATATTAGTTTATTTTTTTGGGGACATTACATTGGAAAACAATAATTTCATACACAGAGTTGAGCCAATCTTTTAAACAAGTGTATACATATCAAAAATCACATTTGGGAGAGCAATCAAAAGCTATACAATCGCATACACAAATTCCCATCAATTTTCAAACCCCCAAAACAATGAAATGAACCAACGATGCATTTCCACACACCCAAGCTTGAACCCTCTGCTCAAACCACACAGCAGTTTAAGGCCATTTCCAAATTGAGGGCTTACCTAGAGTTTAGTTACGCAAGCAACCTATATCACTACCCCTAAGCCACACAGAGAACCACACTCTGTCACTTGCACAAATAAACATGAATTCTATCAGAAGTATGCATTATTTAGACCATAAAAAAATGAACATTACAAAGGTGTATACCAAGGCCGAAGCATACCTGTCGAAGAGTGTGGAAGTGTCTTGGTTGTGCAGCTCTCACCAGGAGCGAGACCACCACCTCCACCATAATGAAAATAACCAAATGAACAGTATCCAAACCTTACACAATGCTTGAGGCATTCTTCCTGCACTTCCCAAGGCTCATGAATTATCCATCATTTCCACCACTATCAGATAGATCAAAACCCACTCTGCTATAGTTTGAGAACATTATTGCCACTATCATTATCAACCCCATCGCTTAAATCTTAAACCCTCCATCTTCATGCCATTACAATTTTTTGATGGAATATGGTTATACCATGAAGATAAACCCATTATACCATATAGTTCAAGCATATTTTATGTTGCATCTAAGGTTTTAAAACCTTAGAATATAGTTTATACAAATACTTTATAGACATGCAAACATATAATCTCATAACCCTTATTACCATAGGATTTAGGTATAGTTTAGGCTTAGGACTTTAGTCCTCTCTTCACACAACTATGCAGAGGAATAGTGTAGTGTAGATATATCCTGTTGTAGATGTAGGACATTTTTATTTCCACTCCACCCCTTGACATATATAGGTAAGTCAACCTCTTTATAAATAAAACCATAAACGAATTTAAAGACATGTAAAGAAAAAGTAAAACGTAACATAACACAAGTGTAGACAAATGTCCGCAACTAATATACAGGAAAAGTAAACATACAAACATGTCAAAGTAATAGAACAACATCATGTAAAACATCATCATCATACATGAAAACACATAGAGGGAAAGAAGCTTATGAAACTTAGGTTCACTATACAATCAAGTTTTATTCCGCAAAAGTTTTAACGATGTCATTGAATTTAGTATTTGATTAGCCTACAATTTTTTTTTAATTATGAATTTTAGGGACAATACAAGTGGTATGGGATCCCATATTCAAACACTAAGAGACCTAATGGGTGCTACCAAAACATTAGTTGCAGAAATAAAACATTTCAAAATTGTATTTTGAAATTTTGTTAACTAACAGAAAATTGTTTGTTACTTAATATTTTGATTGTAGGATTAAATAACAATTCATATCATGAATATAGAAGAAGGAAACAACCGAAAAGGAATCTTGAATACCTGTCCACACAGGAAGGAGAACTGGTGGTTGAATTAAATTCTGATATACTGAAAACCATATAGAGTCTAGAAGAATACTTACAAAGCTTCAAGGATGATAATATGAATGAAAGAAAAGTGCATAAAGAAATCAATGAAGCTTTACTTTGAAACATGATGGGGGGATGCCCGAATGGACAACCTACTCATTCAACCAACAAATCTATGAAATATTTTTATCATAAACGGGCCAGCATCCCAAAGGAAGAAGGAAAAGAACAACACACACCTAAACCTCCAGAAAGAGATTATCACAGTCTTTCTAGTGATAATTCTATTTCTCCTTACAGAAAGAAACAGAGGAATGATGACAACCTCCAAGGAGAGTTCAGAAAGATAAGAGCCCCAATCTATGATGGAGAGATGAACACCAAGGAGAAAGATGAAGAATGGCTTCTAGGTATGAGAAAATACTTCTGAGTACACAACTACTCTAGTGAGATGAAAGCACGTCTAGTTATCTATAATTTAAATGGAAAAGAAGCTAGATGGTGGAGAGACCTAAAGGATACCAAAAAGGATGAGGTAAAAGAAATCAGATGGATTAACTTTCATAGAATATTTCAGGGGAAATACATGTATGAGATATTCTTTCACACGAAAGTGAAATAATTTCACGAGTTAAGGATGGGCTCCATGACCATGGATTCCTTCGTTAATAGATTTTTGGATATGTTATATTATGTGCCTTACATCAAGGATGAAAAGGTGAAAATATAACAATTTTTAGGATTTCTTCCTCCCAATTTTCAAGAGAGAATTGAGTTTGACATGCCTAAAACTCTGAATATGACCCTACACAAAGCTAGGATTTGCTATGAGCATGGACAACTAAGGAAGAAAAACATCAACAGAAGTCGAGACAGATCTAGAACCTTCTTGGAAAATAGAAAATCGGGTTTCAACCCACCACTTTACAGAAAACAGAACAATATCTTTTTATCCAATAATAACTTCAACAAGATAGGTACAAATCCAAATGTGCCTACACCAAATGCTAACAGACCCACAACAAATGGAGGATCCAATGCTGCCTATCAAATGTTGGAAATGCCAAGGGCCCCATTATGCCAACGATTGTAAAAAAACACTAATGGAGTCTTGTACAATCTATAAGAAGACCCAATGTTAGAGGACATAGGTAGTACACCGAGGATTTATGCAGCTTTGGATGGCCGACAAGCATACCATCAGGCAATTATGGTCGAAATAGAAGGTAAGGTTTAGAACACTTCTATTTCAATGTTGATTGATCCCAGTGGTTGTTGAAGCTATGTATCACCTAAAATTGTCGAGCCATATAACCTAGACAAAGTCAAACATGTGAAATTGAGCCTGGTGCAATTAGCCATGGTTACGAAACGAAGGGTTTCCAAAATAATTAGAGATTGTGAGGTGAAATTCAATGGTTTCCCTCCAAGAATACATTTGAATATTTTACCCTTAGGATCGTACGATGTACTTATCATCATGGAATGGTTGGAACAACACCATGTCATGTTTGATTGTCTAAAAAAGTAAATCTTGTGCACAGATATCCAATGGAATCAGAATAAGATTGAAGGAATACCTAAGAAGGTTTTCATTAGGAAAATATCTACCTTACAAGTAAAGAAGTGCATTAGGAAAAGCTGCAAACTGTTTGTAGTAAACATCTAGGATGTAGAAACTGAGAGAGAGCAGCACATTAAGGAATTTACGGTTCTTGTAGACTTTAAATATCTATTTCCCTAGGAAATACCAGGATTACCACCAAAATGAGACTTAGATTTGTCTATAGAAATGACGCCAGGGTTAGTTCAAGCTTCAAAATCCCCATATCGCATGAGCGCACCAAAATTGGTGGAGCTCAAGTTGCAGTTACAGGAGTTGATCGAGAAGGGTTATATATGACCTAGTGTGTCCCCTTGGGGAGCACCTATACTTTTCATAAAGAATAAGGAATGTACGATGCGAATGTGCATCGATTACCGACAACTTAACAAGACGACCATCAAGAATCGTTACCCACTCCCTAGGATCGATGACTTGTTTGATCAAGTCGGAGGAGGTAAGATATTTTCACAAGTTAACCTGTGATCTAGATACCATAAGGTACAGATCCACGATGAAGATATTCATAAAATGACATTTCGAACTCAATACGGCCACTACGAGTTTGTACTAATTCCAGTTGGGTTGACCAATGCACCGACGAATTTTATGTACATGATGAACAATATCTTGAGTAAATACCTGGATAACTTCGTGTTCATATTTAAAGACGACATCCTAGTTTACTCTAAGAATAAAGAGGAAGATGAGGAGCATCTCTCCATAGTACTATAGGTGTTACAGAAACACCAGCTTTATACTAAGTTTAGTAAATGTGATTTTTACAAACCACCGATACAGTACCTAGGTCACATCATCTCTGAGAAGGGGATAACCGTTAACCTGAGAAATATTAATCCATAGAGGATTGGCCTACCCCTACCTATGTCACTGACGTTAGGTCGTTTTTGGGATTTGTGGGTTACTACCAAAATTTCATCGAGAACTTTTTGAGGATTGCATCTCCCATGACTACCTTACAAAAGAAGGAAAACAAGTTCTTATGGATGACCAAGTGCAAGGAAAGTTGTAAGAAGCTTAAACATCTTTTGACTACTGCAATGATACTGCAAATTGTCGTTTTCGATGGGGATTTTGTTGTTTGCATGGATGCGATCAAGGAAGGACTTGGAGGAGTCCTCTTGCAGAATGATTGCGTGATCTGTCACGAGTCACAAAAATTAAAATAACACGAACAAAATTATCCCACCCACGATCTTGAGCTAGCCACCATTATCCATGCCTTAAAATGTGTAGGCACTACCTCATGGGGAAGAAATTTCTTCTAAAGACAGACAATATGAGTCTGAAGTACTTATTTGACCAGCCATATCTAAATGCCAGGTGGTTATCCTTTCTTACTGAGTACCATTTTTATTTAAATCATATAAAGGGAAAGTTGAATAAAATTGTTGATGCCTTAAGTCTGTGAGATTGTATCTTATATGAGGTAACCTTAAGCCAAAATGATTTGTATTTGCACTAGAGGATCATAATGGAAAATATAGTTTACCATTTCTATGTTGAAATCCTTAAGAAAATTCAAGAGGACAGATTGTTTCAACAACAAAAAGAGTATAAGGTAGACGAGACCAA
Source organism: Pseudotsuga menziesii (assembly GCA_001517045.1). Classification (NCBI taxonomy): domain Eukaryota; kingdom Viridiplantae; phylum Streptophyta; class Pinopsida; order Pinales; family Pinaceae; genus Pseudotsuga; species Pseudotsuga menziesii. Next base: position 66,182 of record LPNX010214678.1, on the reverse strand, counting down.
ACTATTGTGGTATAAAGAGAGATTGTATGTTCCAGAAGGAGGGAACATCAAGTCCAACATCCTCATGGAGTTCCATTTTAAGCCCTACTCAGGGCATCCAGGACATCAAAAGATGACATCAATAGTAAAGAAACACTTTTTCTTGTTTAAGCTGAAGACCTCCATAGCGTTATTTATCACAAAATGTCAAGAATGTTAGCTAGTCAAAGCTGAGCACCAAAATACTTCAGGATTGCTGCAACCGTTACCCATTATAGAATGGAAGTGGGAGGTCATTAGTATGGATTTTTTTATAGTTCTACCAAAGAGAAAGAATCAAAATGATTTTATTTTTGTAGTGGTTGACAAGTTATTGAAAGCGACACGCTTCATCCCTGTAATGTCAACCTAAAAGGAAGCTGACATTGCCAACATATTCTTAAAGGAGATATTTAGATTGCATGGGATACCCAAGGAAATCATCTCGGATCAAGACAGGAAGTTTACCAAAAAAAAATGGAGATCCTTATTCTCTGATTTAGAGACGCAGTTAAACTTTAGTACTACTTACAACCCACATATGGATGGGTAGACAGAATGTGTAAACCATATTTTGGAAGACATACTTAGGATGTAAGTTATGAACAAACCCTTCAAGTGGTAGGATTATCTGCATCTCACAGAATTTGCGTATAACAACAGATACCAGACTTTTTCCAAGATGAGTCCCTTTGAGATACTCTATGGTCGAAAGTGTAGAACATCAGTTACTTGGGATAGCCCGGTGGATCGGCTCATGTTAGGGCTATATTTACTAAAGGACTTGGAACAATTAGTTACCGAAGATCAACATAACCTTAAAGAAGTGCAAGACTTCCAGAATATTTACATGGATAAGAAAAGAAAGGATAAGGATTATCATATCGATGAACATGTTTACGTAAAATTAAAAGCAAAGAGGAGCTCATTCATCTTGGGAAGGTGTAGAAAGTTAGCACCAAGATTTTCTAGACCCTTTGAGATACTGGCCAAGAGAGGGCTATTGGAATATGAATTAGCTTTACTTGCTCATATAATGGTTCATAATGTTTTCCACACATCCTTATTGAAGAAATATGTATATGATACTAAACATGTTATTAATTGTTACTTATTATACATGGAACCTGAAGGGGATTTTGTACATGAACCCCTTGATATAGTGGAAAAAACAAAGTACAACTCAGGAGGCATACCATACTCTAGTTGAAATTGAAATGGAATCACTTTGAAGATGATGAGGCTACTTGGGAGAATGAAGCCACCATGAGAGAGGCATACCCCACCTTATTTCATGACTTCATTCCTAGTCCCTAGAACACTAGGGATAGTGTTGTTCTAAGCGGGTAGGGATGTAATATCCAAAATTTTGACTTAACACTAATGGGAATAACTCCCATAGAATATGATGATACTTTGATTTTTATGTTTTGTATATTGGGTGTAAGACCCCACTGCACATGAATGTGATGATTTGTTAGATGTAATGGGTGTAAGCCAATGCATATGTTTTATTTAGCATGTATGCAATTGTATATGTTGGGCATGGACCCTGATGGACAAGAGTATTACTGTAGGATGATATACTAACTATATTATGTGATTTACCTTAAAATACATATACTGAGATGACTATTGTTATAGAATGTGCAGAAGACTGATTGCATGATTGAGTTCTATAAATGTGTTGGGCATGGACCTTGAAGCACATGATTGATGAGATTTTGTGTTGAGCACGAGCTCTCAAGCACATGAGTGATTTTATTTTTGTGTTGAGTGCGAGCTCTGGAGCACATGAGTTTTTTTTATGTTTGTGTTGAGCGCCAGCACTGGAGCACATGAGTTATGAAATGTTTGTGTTGAGCATAAGCCATGAAGCACACGAAATATATGAATTTGAAGTGTTGGGAATAAGCCCTCCAGCATTCCAAATTGATATTGAGCATAATCTTTGGAACAACAGATCCTTGGACATTGTATCCCTAGGTGTATTATACAAGTACATCCTAGCATTAGTGTTGAGTGAAAGGCTCTGGAATTGTACTAATTGTAACTCCCAGTTTTAGCGTTGAGTATGGGATATGAATAACGCTAGGAGTTACTAAAAATTTAATTTTGTTAAGTGAGAACGACTCTAAAAAGCATTGATCTTATATACTTCTTTTTAAGCTGATTAAATGAAATTTTGAATTTCTACTTCTCATCAAGTACTGCACAAATACCACTATATAGAAGGTAATCCAACATGCAAAGAAGTTTAGAGTTGCCTAACTTAGTTTACCAACCCTACCTAAAAGCCTTGGTAAAAGGAAATTATTATAAGCTAAGGAAAGCACTATGTAATTGGGATCATGCTATATGATGCCTACATAAATATTAACAATAGTATACGTATATATATAGTTTATATATTTTATGGATAAAAGGGTAAGTACATATATTAAATATGAGGAAATAATAATAACTATAATGATTAATAAATAATCTATATGTTATTATTTACAAAAGGTAATTAAATAAAGATTTAATCCTAAAGAGTCGAATTAGGAACTAGAAAAAGAGTTCCTAAGTTAAGTTAAATAAATATTCATATCATAAGTCAATAAAAGATTATTTCAAGAAAATAAAGGATTCTTGATCTAAATGAAGTTTAACTTCTATTTTTTCTAAAGACCCAAGCCAAGAAAAGGCTTGGGGATCCCATTCTATTCTATCTTCCTAATAATTTCAGAGAGCATTCCAAAAGCAAAGCAATTTGGTTCAGAACCTGAGATTCCAGATAGGAGAAGCCTTACCTTTAGGATCTTTGGACTACTTGCATGTTGGAACTAACTCGAGGGGATCTGGACTAAAACTAGAAATGGTTGCGGGTCATGGTTGGGTGGAACGTGATAGTTCCCAAAATATTTGGTAGGCAGATATGAGGTCAGAATTATCTTAGTTCTTATTAATTATGTTTTTTTAAGTATGCAGGGTTCTAGCTATTAATAAACTATAAATTGCAGGTATGAGGTTTTTACCTTCTCTAGTTCTTACAGATTTTACTAACTAGTATTTATAATCTTGGTTTGGAAATTTTCATATTGAATACATGCTTCAGCTAGATTTCCATTAGTTCAAATTATTGAAACTGAGTCTCAATATTGCATATTAATTCAATTTGTTTAAATTTAGTTTTAATTTAAACATATCTACACAATTTAAATATCAAACATGGTAACTTAGGTTAAAACCCTAGTTACTAGATAAACTAAAGTTAAACGAGATATTTCACAAATATAGGTAAAACAAAACCTAATATTATATAAAACTAAATAAACTCATTTATTCCTTGAAACTAGACCATTATAGAAAATCTGCATCAAAACATTTAAATAAACCATTTATAATTATAAAAAATGCAGATGAGAGATCAAATCTGTGAACTCATTAATTTAAATCCTATCCAAAACATTTAAACAACAACTAATAACTACAAATGTAAAGAAACAAACAAACTAGAGATCAAAACTCTTAAACCTTGAACTAAATCGAGAATGCTCGTTGATTTCATATTGCCAGCAAAAAACAATTTGTTTCCATCTTCTAAAGTATTCATAAACATCAATACTTATACCAAACATTTAAGTAAAATGTTGCAACCATTATCATAAAAATATAGTTATAAAAATTACCAAAGCATGAAGGATCTAGAGTCAAAGCAAAAGTCCACCAATAATTTTAAAAATAAACCACACACCAAATATCTTGTTCAGTCAGCCCAGCCATCGAATCCTGTGAAGAATGGGTCGCATGCCTTTATTTCTTTCTTAAAAACAAATCACTATCAATAGTATGAGTCTAAACCATTTACAAAATAAACAAAACCTAATCATCCCTTTTTGAAAATAGAGATTTCCCAATGCATCGCATTGTAGAATACTAACGAAACTTTACATAAAATCACATTATCGTAAGAAAGAGAGTTAAAACGTTTAAAAACGCAGTCGATTGTAATTAAAATTATACATAGGATCTAATCATGTGAGAAACACAAATAAAATACCCAGGATCGAATCCTGTGAAAACACACAAACAAAAAATATCAAAACATAAGTCTGATTTATTATCAGCCCAGGATCGGATCCCATAGGCTTGAACAAACCATTCAAACACATTACAAGCTATATCATTCACTAAGGTTTTCTCCTCATAAGCTTCCCATAATGCTTCTAATATAAACAGTTGTATACGAGACAATGAAACATAGTTACATTCACCACCTTATGCATAGTCAACATTTTAAACCATAAACACATTCAAATAATAAACCATGGCTGCATATCAACGCTACAATCCAAGATTCGTGCTTACGGCCTCCAATCAAACCCATCAATGTTATTATTAATACTAACACATTCCACAGTTTTCAAGTAAAACCCACACAATGTTACCATAAAGCATACTTTACACAATCAAATCATCATTGGTGTCATTGCAAGAAATGGCACTATAAATACAAAGGAAACAGAACATAAGAAGAAACACAAAGTTGTTACCCAAACGAAGTTTCCCATTAAGTTAATTAAAGCCAAATACAAATTGTTGCAAAACGATAATTTCATACACAGAGTCGAGACAAGATTTTAAATAAGTCTATACATATCAAAAATTACATTTGACAGAGCCATCAAAGGCTACATAGTGGCATACATAAATACCTATCAATTATCAAACCCCCAAAATATCGAAACAACCCAACGATGCATTTCCCCACACCCAAGCTTGAACCCTTTGCTAAAACCATAAAACAGTGTAAGGCCTTTTCCAAATTCGAGGCTTACCCGAAGTTTGGTTGCGCAAGCAACCTACATCATTACCCCCAAGCCACACAGAGAACCACACCCTGTCACCTGCACAAACAAACATGAATGCCATCAAAAGTATGAGTTATTCAAACCATAACAAAATGAACATTACAAAGGTGCAGAACAAGGCCGAAGCATACCTCTCGAAGAGTGTGGAAGTCTATTGGTTGTGCGACTCTCACCAGGAGCAAGACCACCATCTCAACCATAACAAAAATAACCAAATGAACGATATTCAAACCCTACATAGTGCTCGAGGCATTATACATGTGGTTCCCAAGGCTCACAAAATCGCCACCCTGTCCACCACTATCACATTGATTAAAACCCACGCTGCTATAGTTTGAGAACGTTATTGCCACTATCATTATCAACCCCATCGCTTAAATCTTAAACCCTCCATCTTCATGCTATTACAAATTTTCGATGGCATATGTTTATGCCACGAACATAAACCCTTTATACCATATAGTTCAAGCATATGTTATGTTGCATCTAAGTTTGTAAAACCTTAGCATATAGTTTATACAAATAGTTTATAGACATGCAAACATATAATCTTATAACCCTTATCACTATAGGATTTAGGTATAGTTTAAGCTTAGGACTTTAGTCCTCTCTTCACACAGTTATGCACATGAATAGTGTAATGTAGATATAGCCTACTGTAGATGTAGGAAGTTTTTATTTCCGCTCCACCCCTTGACATACAGAGGTAAGTCAGTCTCTTTATAAATAAAACCATAAACGGATTTAAAGACATGTAAAGAAAAACTAAAATGTAACATAACACAAGTGTCGACAAATGTCCACAACTAATAGATAGGAAAAGTAACGTACAAACATGTCAAAGTAATAGAACATCATCGTAAAACATCATTAACAGACAAGAAAACACATAGAGGAAAAGCATCTTACGAAACTTAGGTTCAGTTTACAATCAAGTTTTAGTCTGTAGAAGTTTTAACGATGTCCTTGAATTTAGTATTTTATTAGGCTACGATATTTTTATTATTATTATGAATTTTAGGGACATTACAACTCTTTTGATTTTATTTTAATGTTGATTTATTTTTTGGTACATAAGACTACCTTACTCGACAACATCTCCCCTATACTGGAATTTTGTTCTAATTATTATTTTTTATTTTATTTTTCTTTTGAGCTAATATGTTAATGTTAAGCACATGTGGCCCGGGATGATTTTAAGGAACCATACTTATTTAAATGTGTATAAATGTTAGCGAATATTACCAATTCTTAAACACTAACTATAAAATGATTGGTGATATTTTTCCAAAAATATTTTAATTTCCAAGGATTTTATATCGTTTATATAATAATTTGGTGATTTTAGGGTGAAACAATTTTACCCCATCAAAATTGGGCAAAACAGGGCTTCAAAAAATACAAAATGGCGAATCTTTTTTGGGAGAAAAACATGGAAAAATAGCCCACTGGGCTAAAATTCGCCCCTAAAATTATCCCTGCATGTGGCAACATCTCACATAGACTTAAAGCGGCTCTATGTGCAAAAATTCACATCTTTTATTTGCAAAAAAAAAAACTAAATTCTCATATCCTAGGGGACTTTCTAAGATATATGCTCATAAAATGGGTTTTAAATACTCTCCATTTATCTTGTAAAGTATGTCATCTTATGTGATTTTGCAAATACTTTTCATTTATTATGTTTCATTGAAATCTGAAGCTTGGATTAATATGATCATTTATTTCAATAATATAAAACAACAATTCAGTTAATTGTATATGATGAACAATTAAATAAGTAAAATACGAAAACACATAACAAAGCAAATTTATAGTAATACTATTTGGTCTAATTCTTTTTTGTGTGTGGGGTTTTATTAAGTGTTTTTAACAAATATAAGATTACATTAAATGTTTATGCATAAAGTTTTCTTGAACATATGACAAATTTATTTAAATCTTGATCCCCTAAAATTAGCATATAAAAGATAGCTTTCCTAAATGGTTTTAAAATACACAATATTGAAACAGTAATTTAAAAATTGCCAATATTTTCAAAAAAATTCAAAATACAAGAAAAATAAATTACACGTCATTTATAAATTTAAATGGTATATATTTATACCCAACTCAAATACATCTTACCACAAAAGTTATTTATTCTAAATATAAAATTAGAATTACTAACATACAAAGAGTATAATTAATTAGAATTACCAACATACAAAGAGCATAAGAAAATAACTATTATAATAATGTGAGAGGTTGAATGTCTACCAAAATCCATGTACATGTTAAGACTATTTTCTCAACTAAAAATCTATTTACCACATGTCCTTAATATGGTATACACATAAATCTAAGAATATGGTATACACGTGAATCTAAGAATTTAGCTGAAATTCACTTTGAAATGAAGTTGCCAAATCCATTGTGCAGCATCTATATTGCCAAATCCATAAACCTACTGAAACAACTCCACAATATCTTTGGTCTCATTCTCTAAAAGTAGTCTCCATTCAATAGTATTACTTAACTAAGAGGTTCAATGTCTACCAAAATTCCTCAAGAGCATTTTCTCAAGTGAAAAACTATTTTTCACGGGTCATTGATATGTTATAAACATGAACCTAAGAATAACTAAAGTTCATTTAGAAATAAGGTTTCCAAATCCATTGTGCAGCATCTATACTACCATAAACCTAGTGAAACAACCCCCACTTGCTTCCAGTTGCAATGGCTGGAACACCCAACACCATTTCCGCTGGGCTTCCATATCCAACAAAGCTATTTGTGTCTCCATAAGAAATGGTTGGAACATCCAACACTGACATTGAATATACAGAAACTCCGAAGCAAATGGGAACTCCATAAACTACATGAACTCCCACTGCAGCTTTATAATTATTGTTATTTGGAAGAGCATAGCCCCTTACAGGAGCTGGAGTGGAATTGAAGAAATGGCCACTAGATATTTGCTTGGGGAATGCTCGCTTTAATTCTACCATATTCACATTGACCTCATGAATACTCTTTTGTAGAAAAACATCCACAACATCTTCTAAGTCAAACTTGACGAAGCCAAATCCCCGAGGTGTTAGAGTTTGGAGATCATAAAATACAATTGCTTCGGTAACTGTGTTGAATTTCTCAAATTATTTTCTGATGTCATCATCAATAGTAGTAGGTGCTAAGAAGCCACTAATAAATATCCTCTTTGTCCTAGTTAGATTTTGGGCACCATTACCAACTGGATTATCGTTGCTTTTGTCTCTGGATTCTACTCTTTTAACTTCCACCTAAATATTTGATGAAAAATAGAAACATGAACCAGATTTTACTTGTAACTTGTAAATCGTCAAACTAGCCAAGAAAAGGAGAGAAGAGTGTTAAGAAAAGAGACTTACCATTCAGCCATCAATATTGTGCTTGGAATCCAGGACAAGGATAATTTTAGGGGCGAATTTTAGCCCAGTGGACTATTTTTCTATGTTTTTCTCCCAAAAAAGATTCGCTATTTTGCATTTTTTGAAGCCCTGTTTTGCCCAATTTTGATGGGGTAAAATTTTTTCCCCCTAAAAATTGCCAAATTATTATATAAAAGATATAAAATCCTTGGAAATTAAATTTTTTTTTGAAAAATATTGCCAATCATTTTATAGTTGGCGTTTTAAGAATTGGTATTATTCGCCAACATTTATAAACTTTTAAATAAGTATTGTTCCTTAAAATCAACCAATACACATCATTAATTTAAACCTACATATAATTCAAATATATTAATTTTTAATAAAAATTAAAGAATTTTCCTTGTTCTCTTGTTCAAATGAGCTACCATTGTGATCCTTACAATAATTTGTTATCCTTGAACTTGTATCAATTTTCATCTATAAAAAAATAGGAATCATCATTTATAGAAATTCTGAAATTATTTTTACAAAATAAAACTTGGGTGCATTGAAAAAAGACATAACAAATTGCAGGGAAATCAATCATTTCAATTAGTAATCGATCTTTCTTAGAGCATGCCCTTCTTTTGAAAGATGAAATGCATCCAAAATGTTGCCTATATGTCAATCATTGAATTGAATGCATGATATATGTTGAAACTAGGGTTTCAACATGCATTTAAAGAAGGACTACATTGCAAATATACACACATAAATACTTAAAAGGAGAAATTAGGAAGGTTAGCCAACCAGTTTGCATTCACTTTTCATAAGTATTTATACAATCAAGATAATGGTTGGAGTGACTGTACTTGTTCCATCTAATCATTCATTGAATTTATCGTTATCATTTTCTTTCTTACATATACTTTCGCATATTAACTTATTCTAATGTATAATGTCTTAATACATTGCATGATTAGTTTTGCATAGGCCTAAGAGGCCTCCCAACATCTCCCCCAACCTGAAAGTCTTGTTTCATCCCAAAGTTACAATTGTGCATGAATGTCTCAGGTATATACTCATGCCAAAGTAACTTTATTGTGCATCAACCATGCATTGCCAATATTCATAGGTGAATTACCGCACAAAAACTACTAGTTGTATAGGAAGATACATGTATAAAAGGGTCTACCCGACTTGTTACTCTTTAACATTTTTCTTCAATCTGGTAGGGGCCTATATAGTTAGTGAGTATTCATTTAGAGTTATATTGTAGTTGAATGGCAATCATACAAGGTTTGGTTCCTCTATCAATGTGAGAGGCTTGTTTTTTGCTACGTTTAACTACCATTTTTTTTCCTTATGGCCTTTGAGTTCATAACCTATGGTATTGATCTACAACTCTTATATTGAGGGACTCAATCATTTTGTTTGTTCTTGTTTCATCATTTTTCTTTATGTGTGTGTGTGTCTAATATGATATCACCTTGTCAAACTCTTTCTTTTACTGCTCTTTCTAAATATTTTCCTTCACTTCTTTTAGGATATTATGGTATTTGTATATCAAATTTGGAGGGACATTTACCTCCTCTTCTACTTTCAATATTAACCATATCCCATAACCTTCATTCCATATTGAAGGGTCTACATAATTGATTAATTGTTAGGTATTATTCCATATAAATAAATTTTTACCATTAAGTTTTTCGAGGACAAGGGGTAACTTGGTTAGGATTTCCCCCTCCCAATGTAGGGCACTCCCGTCTTCCTTGAGATAATAAGAAACCCTCCAATGAAAAAATCTACAGGAGCATCTAGTCTCCTTACAAATAAAGGAGCAGTCTCTTATTTGAATTTCTAAATTAAAAATCTCTTTACATCTGCCACATTAATGAAGTGCATTTTGTGGATTGACTTCTTCCTTTAGGATTATTCCCTTGTAATTAAGCTCTGGGGAATATTTTACCTTGGTGATAGCTTTATGATCCTACGTTCTTTGATGCCATAGACTCCACTCTTGTTTGATATAATAATTTTGTTGTAGTTCACAAGGAGAAATATTTTCTTGAATTCAAGTTTCCATCCTCATCACATAATGGATCTCATGAACTTAATTATTTCCTTCAAGATTCCCAAATGAGATACTACCACCAAACAAAAGTATAGAAGAAATGTTAGAATGTAATAATCTTCCAAAATATGTAACTTATGGGCTTAGTGGGTGTCATATAGGTGGTATTAAAATGTTGAATAAGTGTCCAACTAGTAAATTTGGCCAACTAGAAGTAGTCCCAACCAAATCAACTAGTGATTACATCAAGTCATAAAACCTAGATCTAAAGCACGACTTACGTCATCAAAGTGGATGATGTCTCCCTCATCTTAATAAAGTCAGTTAAAATTTTGTGCTTATATATATCATGTTATGGATCATTTTATAATGCATTAATTCCATTTTAGAATTTCATATTCAATCAAGGTTTGCATAATGACTATGAGTTCTAAGAAATAAAATGTTTTTTTAAATGGACAACTATTCCATGTGGGTTAAAAATATGAATTTCTACTGAAGAGTAAGGTACTTTATCAATACGCAAAGACTTCAACCTTAATTATGAACATGGAAACCTACATCTCCAACAAGATTCACTTTCACATAAGGGAGATAAATTATCCAAATGAATTCAAGAGGAAGTTGAAGAATCTATTTGATAAGATCGACAAAAGTTAGGACATGTAGATTGATAAAGATTTGAGAGAAGACCAATAATCTGGAGGAAGAAGCAAGAGCTCATGAACATGATGTGTTTACTAAATGACCGATTGACCTTCAATATTGATGTTTAAAAGGTAATGGGTATAACTATACATTTTCCAATAGTAATTCTTGGGCATTACATGTTCACACTTCTAATAGTGAGAAGAAAATTGATTCTAGTTTTTCCCATCATATTTGTAACAATGCTTCTCTCTTTTGTTCATTGCATACGGATATAGAAGAAGAAATATCATCTTCAAAACATTATGAACTTATTGTTACAAATCCTAGTAGGATTGACTCGCAGAATGGTGTGATCATTGATGTGTATTATGTGCCATATTTGAGTGGGAAATGTTTTTTTTGTAGCTCAACTAACACATACTAAAACAAAAATGTAAGTCCATCTTAATAGGTTTTCAATGAATAATATTAACAAAGAATTTTTTCTTGTTGTCGAAGGTATCATTGACCCTAAAGAGACATTATGTAATTTCTATGTTGATTTCCCTAAACATGATCTAAGATCGACCGCATTCATAGTAATATTGAGCAAAATTTGAGCATGATCAGATGCTTGGACATGTGGATTTCTAAAGTATAAAATTGATAGTCAAGTTTAATATGGTCGATGGAATCCTTATGGTATTTCCTTCTAATGGTGTGTGACTAGAAAGTGTCACTAGGTTGCATTTTAGATAGGAAACAATTGGAGAGAAAAGAATTGATTGGAACTTGAAGAATAAATACCATGTCTTTCAAAGTTTTAAGGAATTTAGAGCATTGGTTGAACAGTAATGTGGTAAACATTAGAAATTTCTAATATTCGAAAATGATGAAGACTATGTGGGTAAGGAGTTTGAGAGCTCTTTAGGGGAGTTGTACTAAGAGTAAAGTTTTATAATAAAAGGATCTCTCGCTCTCTAAAGTTTACGGAGTTATTCAATGTCATTCTAGAGACATATTAATATCAACTTGTCAATTGTATTGGATAAAAGTGATCCCAACCATCTTTCTTGGTGTGAAAATTGAGGTAGAAATCATAAATATCAAGTGCAACTAAGGGGTTCAAATTGGACTAATTATCCATAATTTTAAGGAATTTAGTTACACTTTCAACACCACCTCTCCATTTTGGGATTCATAGTTAATCACTTCTACAAACCCTAGATTTCAAAGAAGAAAAGAGGAAAGTAAAAACTTCACCAAGAAAAGGTTTCCATTAACGTTCAACCACTTATGCTTCCAACATGTGAAATTTTTCTTAATTTTCTTAATAACATGGCTTCAATCTAAGGATCATATATTTTTATAGAAATGTGGATCCCTATATACATAAAACATATCTATTTAATTTTCATAGTGCCTATTTTATTCTATATACAGTTGTTGGTGAATCCTAGTAATTTGTTACTCATCATCAATGTGTACCATCATATAAGATGGAGTATTTGATAGTAGAATCCCATACAATAAATGTTGGAGGACATTCTCCTTCCACTAGAATGTCACATATATATTGTATTTGGGAATTTGGTGGCTGGAAAGATTCATAGATTCTTTCAAATGGGTCAATAGATGTGCACCATTCTAGAATTGAAAGAACACACTTTTTTATTTGGATTTATAATGAACTCTAGCTAATCCTTCCAATGTATCATTTTGAGCATTGTGAAATTGAATTTATCAAAATTTATGTGTCATCAAATAAAACATAATTTTAGTTTATCATTGCAGTGAGGACCATGTACACTAAGTGGGTAAAGGCCTATAAGTTTGAGTGGGCCCATCTAAATCAAAAACTAAGTTTTTTTAGAATGTTCTTTGCATGTTCGAATGTCCAATACAATTCATATATAACTAGGGACCAATTAAATAGGGAAGATTGTCATTGGTTTGATGAAAATTTTCCAAATCATGAATCTGAATAGTAGTCCTTACTAGCCTAGGGAGAATGGATATGCTAGAAGCAAGATCAAAGTCTAAGTTTTTCTTCCTGTGAAAAATTATGACATGAAGAGATCAAGTTGTAATAATAGAATTCATGCAACAAATTGGGATATTGGATGCCATGGAATAAGTGATCAATAAAAAAACTGTTTAGATTAACATTAAAAAATAAAACCATCTTTCTAATAGAATATTGGGTTGCAATAGTGGTTACTACCAAAATAGTCATTCACAGAACAACTGAAGGAATGGGAACCACAAATTAAACCAACACATTCAAGCCACCTATGTATCTAGCCATAAAAGGTATCATATTTTCATATCCAACCTAGATAATACAAATGGTTCCAAGTCTAGTATTAAACATATGGATCCACAAAGGGATGGACCTTATGTGTCATTCAATTTCTTATTGGTTGTGAATGGTATGAGGAAAGGTATGACTCGGGACAACATATTCTATATTTGGGAGTTTTTAGTGTTCCTAAGTTAAACTCAAATGAAAGTGATAAACCACCTAAAATTATATCTTCCCAAATAAATAATGAGCAATGTACTAATAAAAGTTCTCAATAAGAGTTATTAGTCAAATATTGATACCTCGTTCTCCATCTAGATTACAAAGTCGGTCCACTTTTTTCTTTTCAAAATTTATTTTTCATATGGTGTTGGATTCCAAACATATTTCTGCTCCTGTAAAAAAAATGGAACATGGACATGCACTAGTTAAAATAATTATTATGCAATCATTTACTCTTTTTATAGGAATTAAAAAATATCATTTCACATGATAAATATACTTAGAAAGGTACAAATCAAGGCATGTAGACCTCTTTTTCCATTGTAATGCATGGCATGAATTTTGGCATGCATAGCCTTGGAGTCCTTGTCCTGAAACATATCCCAAATCAATTTAACTATGCACAAATCAACTATAAAAATTGTTAAATAAGTTTGATATAATATTATGAGAAAATTCAATTACTTGGGTACTCTCCTCACTAGACTTCCTCTGTGCATTTGACTTCTCATGTGATTTTACAAGTTCTTTCCATACTTTCACCCTTAAATCAATTGGCCTTTTTTTTCACCTTTTCTCAGGAAGTATGTTTTTTATCTTCTTTGTTTGGTTGCATTAGAATCTCTTGCAATTTTGAGACATTTGTTTTTCCCCTTCTTTATAGACCAACCTATGCCAAATTCAGTCTCCATGTCATGGATTACTGCTTTCTAGAGGTGCATCGGTATCTTTGAGAATGAAAAATGTAGATGGTATTTGAACCATTGAAGGAATGATTCCTTCAACATGTTCAAATTTTTTTCCAGTATTTAACATTCATATTTACCCTGAAACCATGCCATAATCTATATTTTTAAGATAAATTCGAATGCAATATGAAAAATATGCCATAGTGGAAGAAGTTTCTGTCCCAAGAGTGAATGTGACAGTTGAAGCCTCTGCTACTTGTTCCACATTTTTAGAGTTTATTATTATTTATTTCCTCCTGGATCTTCTGATTCATACAAAAGTGGTTGGGAATCAATTGATTCCCTTTGATATGATCGATTTGGTTGTTATGTTTTAGGATTTTTCTAGATCATTTTTCTATGTATCTAGCGAGTGTTTTAAAGTCCACACCATACGTCTTGTTAACTACCTCCATCCCCAATATGGATTCCATTTCCTCTTTCTATTGATCAATATCATTTTAAATCCCACACCATACAGAGTGTTTTAAACTCCACACCATACAACTTGTTCACTAATTAATCGTCTAGAACAATTCCATAATATAAAGGAAAAGATATGGAAATTGGCATCTTAATTAGCAGTTTCATTGCAAATATGGGTATGTGGGGTTTGATTTTTGTTTCGATGGATGGAAATATTGGGACATGATAAATATCACTACGATGAATATGGAAATTACATCCATGATTATGAGAATGATTTCCTTCTGTCTTAAAATCCTCCCATACTGCCAAGGCATGTGCGTAGTCTAACAATGTAAAAATTCAATGCATACATTCACGATTTGAAAAAGAATAAATGTTGGACCCGTTCACTTCTTATTGTGTGGGGTCGATCGATGAAATTTTTCATGGGCGTCTTATAATTTCCATGACATTTCAATAGAGTTTTTACATATATTATATAGATGAGAATGACGAATGATGGCAATGTGAGGTGCATGTTAAACGTTGATGGAAACATGGATGATCTCAAATATTATGTGTAGACATTAGAAATCCTTGAGTCTTAAAACCATCCCATACCATCAAGTCATGTTTCTAGTATGACCATGTCAAATTTAAACGCATGCAGGAACAATTTGAAGAAATTTCAACATTGGCTCCATCCACTACTCACTGCGCAGGGTCAAACGATGTCGTTTAACCCTTGACTTGATATAATACCTAAGAATATAACCATTAAACCACTTGCATGTTGGAACATATAAATGCATTTTGGGATGTATTAGCTTAATATGATCATGGTTTAATTGTCTTGAATAATTCCACAAGAAAAAGGAAAAGACATGGAAATTCACATCTTCATTAGTTGTTTCACTACAGAGATGGGTATGTTAGGTTTGATATTTGTTTCCATGGATGGAAAAATTGGGACATGATGAATATTATTATGATGATGATGTAAATTACATCCATGATGATGAGAATTAAAACCCCCCCATACCATCAAGGCATGTGCTTAGTCTAACAATGTAAACTTTCAAAGCACACATTCACAGTTTGAAGAAATTTCAACATCGGCCTCGTTCACTACTCATTGTGTGGGGTGGATGGATGAAATTTTTCATGGTCACCTTAGAAGTTACATGTCATTTCAATAGACTTTGGCAAATATTCTCTATATGGGAGTGGTGAATCATGAAAATGAGGCGTGCATTTTGAACATTAATGGAAACGTGGATGATATCAAATATTATGTGGGGACATTAGACATCCTTGAGTCTTGAAACCATCCCATACCATTAAGGAATTTTTATAGTATTTCCATGCCAAATCTTGGAATATACATGCATAGTTTGAAGAAATTTCAACATTGGCCCCATTCATTGCTCATTGCACATGGTTGACTGATGTTGTTTAAACCTTGACCCAACATAATCCCTAAGCAATTAACCATTAAACCAATTACATGTTAGAACATATAAAAATATTTTTTGAATGTCTCAACTTAACATAATCATGGTTTAATCATATTGAATAATTCCACAATAAAAAGGAAAAGGCATGGAAATTGGCATCTTCATTAGCGATTTCGTCGCAGAGATGGGTATGTGGTGTTTGATCTTTGTTTCCATGGATGGAAAAATTGGGACATGATGAATATGATTACGACGATGATGGAAATTACATCCATGATTATGATAAATCTATCCTTGATTTTTAAAACCCTCCCATACCATCAAGGCATGTGCCTAGCCTAACCATGTAAAATTTCAATGTATACATTCAGACTTTGAAAAAATTTCAACGTTGTCCCTATTCAGTTCTAACTATGTGGGGATGATGGATGGCATTTTTCATGGGCAGGTTATAATTTCCATGCAATTTAAATAGAGTTATGACAAATATTATATATACGGGAATGACGAATGACGACGATGAGATGTACATGTTGAAAATTGATGGAAATGTGGATAGTCTCAAATATTATGTGGGGACATCAGAAATCATTGAGTCTTGAAACCATCATATACCATCAAGGCATGTGTCTAGTCTGAGCATTTCATTCTTTACGCATACAAACTTAGTTTGAAGAAATTTCAACAGGCTCCATTCATTGCTCACTGCGCATGGTCGATCGATGTTGTTTATCACTTGACTCGATATAATCCCTAATAAATTAACCATTGAAATTCATATATATAAATAGTAACAATATTAGTTAAATCACAAATATGATTAATAAGTTAATTATATTAGTTTAAATTTTAAAGGGTACATCGTTCCATTGAAAGGGTACCCAATTAACCTATAAATGGTCAACGCTTCTAAATGTAAATATCATCTCATATATCATCAATTTATTTATTATTCCTTATCAGAATGTGGGATACTAGCTTCTTATGGGAATTTTAGAATTATTACATGCGCTAATAATTTTTTACACTTCATGTGGTATCAAAGCCATGTTGCTTGATCAGGCTTGTGTCCATCATTTCATAACTTTTTTGGAAATTGGTCCTTCACTAGATTTTTTTGGATTTTTTCCATTCACTCCACCATCCCACTCACACCCCTTAGTGCCATCTTCCCTCCTCTACACCATATTCTTCCACCTATACCCCCCCATTCCTTCATAACTCAACACATTCACCCATTCCAATCTCCATACCTTTGGCCTTTGTTCTCCCTTCCACCATTTCTCCCATGCTCCCTCAACCTTTATTCCAACCACATGTTATTCCTATAGTGCCTCTCCCATACCCCATACACTAGCTCTACCACTACAATCTCCCTTCCTCCTAACGCCACGCTCTCCCACATGATTTATGCCTACCCATTCACTCCTCCCATACTCTTAAGCTACTCTTCCATTCCCTGCACACCATACCTGTCCCATCCACCTGTGCACTCCCTACTAAACACCCTTCAATACATGTTAAATATTCCTTCATCCCCTCAACTCTCCCACGCTCTGTCAAGCCAACAAAGCTCCACCCATAGCCACACTCTCTCTAGATTGTCAACTCACCCCTTTGCAACCTCTAGCCCTCTCTCTTCTAGCCCTGACACTCCTACGTGTACCCTGCATGCCGGTTCCTCCCAGCCACCTCCAAATGCTCTCCCATTCCATGTTTTCCCCTGCCCCACTCCAACACCTCAGTACGTCTCCCATCCAAAACACCGCTCCATCCTTTGACATTCATTTTCCTCGTCCATCGTTGTTACTGTGCTCCCCGCATCACCATCGTTATCCCACAACCCTGTAACTCCTCCTCCATTGCATTTGCCCTTTCCAAAACCCATTTTCCATGCCCTATCTTCCACAACCTGCACACTTCCTTACATTGCTAAATACTTCGTGCAGATCCCTCTGTCTTCCTCCTCCCATCTCCCTTCTCAAGCTATCCCTTTTCCTCCTCCAACACCCAAAACCCTAATTTTTAAATATTAAATTTTAAAAATTATTATTATAATTCATTTTTTTATTATTAATAATACATTGTATTAATAATAATAATAATAATAATAATTATTATTGTTATTATTATATCATCGTCAACAAGGTTATCATCATCATCATATCATCATCATCACATAGAAAGAATAGAAACATGACACACAATATTTTTACGTGGAAACCCAAATACTAGGGGGGGAAACCACGAAAGCCTTTTAAAAATATTTTTCCAGAAATAACTTGAAGGGGGAAACAAACCCCTTATTACAAAGACTTCAATTTTCCAGTTGCAATTGGAAGGAGGCTACAACCCCCTTATTTACAGGATACAACCTGAAGGAAGCTAAAACTCCATAGTTCTTCAACTTCAACTAGAAGGAGGCTACAACCTCCTTTCCTTGCCTTGTCTTTCCACTTTGATAAGAATATAGACATTGATCATGTGGCCCTACTAATTAACACATGTACTACACTGCACAATATGTACCACACTGCACAACCACTGCCACTACTAACTCTTGGTCATCATCTAATCACTACTCGTCAACTGATCAATTTCTACTGTATCACACTTCTCATCAACTGATTATTATGTGCTACATCACACTGTTCATCATCTAATCATTGTCTACTCATCATCTAATCATTATTCATGAACTCATCACTGCGTCGGATCTAAACCAGTAACTTGTCCAATTATGCTATACCAATCAATCATCTGACTTAGTCAATATGGCTCTGCAAACCAACCTTATTCCACTTGGTTAAAATGAATGTCTCATACAACTCGGCCAATCTGAGTCAAAACAGCTGCACATAAGGAAACTTGTGACAATCTCGCTCAACTGAACAACCCTATACCAAGATGCTTGTGTACCTTTTTTAAGATCATAAGATGAATAAATAGTAGCCAAACCAAAATAAACTCCATATCATGTCATCACATAGCCCTGATAAGAATATTTCCAACAAGCGAATAATTTTGTAATTCCGATTCCGTATGAGATAGTTATGTCAATTTTAGTGAAGATGCTCAGAAATTTTTCGATCACAAAATTTGGCACTTTTCTCCTAGAGTTGTGAAATTCTTGAGAGAATTTATGATGAACAAATGAAATTTTTGATATTATATTTATATACATTCTGGATATAATTTATTACCTTGGGTCGGCATGCAATTGAAAATTACAAATAATTAAATCCTCTTTTGTTTAATCGGCTCACCCAAAAAGGTGGGGTACACCTACTTAAAAAATTCATATCTCTTCAACCGTAAGGAGTTAGAATATGCTCCACATATCAATGGAAATGGATTGATAAGGGATATCTCCCTATGATGGATTTATTTTCAAATTCTTGGTCTAATACCCTTAAATTCTTCAATATGTACAAGACGTCAAATACCCCACACATGAGGGTATTGAAAGACCATACCACAACCTAAAATAGTTTCATAGTCTTCTTGAAAGTATTATTAAACATATCAAGGAACGCACGTGGGATATACCTCCATATACATCCCAATATCCATATAACCACAAATAGGACCATACATCATCATGGTTCAAGACCCAAGGCACCACATGCAAGGGTTAAAGGACTCTTTCAAAGATATCTTATAAAATTAAAACAAGATACTTTCCATGGACTTCAAGGGATTCAACATCATCATGGTTAAGGTATCCATATCTCTAAAAGCATATCCAATGGTTCCACTATATATATTCATCACCATAAGAGTACCAACATCCAAAAAGAGGGGTACAAAAACCTCACCACAAGTTCGCAACACCTTCTGGGCTTCATATGCATGATCACAAGGCTACAACATGCCAATGACCATATATCATCCAAGGGACATCAAACCACCATATATGTGGGTTCAAGACCTAAAATTTCAAGGATACCAAGAACCCCATAAGAATGGGTTCCAACATACCACCATAAGTGTGGGTTCCAAGACCTAAGTCTCCACACGCAAGAGGATCAATATCTAAGATTTTGGACTCAAGGACCCAAAAGAACTTAAAAACCTCAAGACCATCTAATAAAAATAATGGGACTCACCATCAATACATCAAGGACTTTACAAACATGATCCACATCATACATCCAACAACTAATCAAGAGACCAAAACAAGTACAAGCATAACAAGCATAAAAAAGACCAGTAACAAAAGATCAACCATGAGTAAGGAACTCGACAATGGTCTCAAATGGGACCAAGGTACACCTTAGGGGAACTTGACCAAGTCAATGGTTAACCAAGGATTTTGTCATTGTTCCAAGGCCTCCAAGGGCTTCAAGATTGGGCTTGGACAAGGTCAAAATGGATCCTCTGACACAAACAACCACAAACTAAACAATAACCCTCATGGGCTCCACAAGGGGCACCAAGGACTCAACAGTTGGCATTAATGACCATACATCATTGGAACCAATGAAAACTTAATCAACAATCCCCCCCTTTTTCATTAATGACAACAACATAACTCATCTTCAGAACAAGCTCCCTCTGTCAACAAAACTTCTCTCCCCCTTTGGCATCAATGGAAAAGGGAACATCATTTGACCATATTGCTCCTCCTCGGGGCATGCTCCCCCTTAGTCCATGCTCCCCTTGTCATCAACTTCTCTTCCTTTTCAACTTCTGATCAAGTTTGCATTAATGGGAACAATAACTTATTTTTCCAATACTGCTTATCTTATTAGTGATGCTATTTTCACGAACTTGTATTCTGTCACACGAATACTATTGGAACAAACTACTGTATCACACTCAAATATGATAATCAGGTACATATACCCTTTTACACATTCTTTGTACACTTCATATTACTGGTCGATAGTCTTCAAAATGGCATTGGGTTTTTCCCAATATTTCCATCATTTTTTTTTTTTATCTACTAACTTTATTCTCCATACTTTAGTAGGTTGATGGTTGTTCACGTCATTTGATTGATATTTCTTTCTTCTCCAAACTTTAACTTGTTTGTGCATCCTACAATGTTTTGCAAAATTACCATAATGATAGAAATTGTAACACTGAACGAAAAACCCATCTTGATTTCTTCCTGGAGTGATTATGTCAAGAGCTCTACAATGAATGGATTTGTGACCATAGTTGTTACACTTGTAGGAGTGACCATGGAACCTTATAGGATATGTCTGAGTAGTAACTTCTCTTGATTCTTTCTGATCATGGGATCTTCTGAGAATACATGTATAATTGTTACCCTTTTCTTCTTTTACTATATAGATTTTACTTTCTTCAATGTTATTCATGATCTTTGAATTTGTATTTAACTGAGTAGTTGTTTTGTCTAGATCTTCCTTCAAAGAGAGGATCTTCAATTCTTGTTGTTAACAAATTTCTATTTTTTCTTGGAGTTGTCTTGTTAGATATTCTTCTATTTTCTTGACTTATTCTACCTATTTTTTCATATCAAATATATTGTCTTCCATCTGTCCTTTTGAATTCTCATCATCCTCATGAAGTTTTTGCAGTTGATATTTTAGTGCATGATTCTCCTTTCTGAGTTCTGAGAGATCCTTTTAAAATTCAAAGTTTGTGAGACATACGTTCTATAACTCTACCTTCAAGTATTTGATTTCAAGTTCTTGTTTTCTTCTTAATTTATCTACCATTATTTCTTCATTCTTGTAGGTACTTATCTCACTGTCTTTGTCTTATACCTTGCAGATCAATTCTTTCTCCTTATTTTCTAGTTGTATTTTGAGCTTGATGATTTCTTCTGATGGATTTTCAATTTTTGTAGCTGACTTCTCAAGTTTATCTTTCAAAGAGTTGGATATGGGTTCTTTGATTTTGGTAGCTTCTTCAACTTGGAGTTTTAGATCAATTATAGTTTGTGTGGCCTTCTCAGATTCTTCTTGATTCTTCTTATCAAATTTGTCCAATTGTTCCTGCAATACCTGGTTTCATTCACAAATATTTTTCACTTCTTGTGAAACATCAGTAATTTCATTGTCTATCATAATATATGTTAGATTTATAGAACTTATTAGAGAGAAAGTATTTTCATCAGAATCTGAATTATTGCGTTAGATGAATTCAAAATGGCTCTTATATTGTATACCTCATAAACATATCTCTTTAAAACCAATACAAACAGAGTGTTCAAGGGACGTACCTTCATACTTACCTGGATCTTGTACTGACCTGTCTTTTGCTTCTTGTTATTCATTTAGCTTATTTATTTTGAACTACAATTCTTCAATTGTGTTATACTTTCATATTTTCTCCTTTTGGAGAACTATCAAATCTTCAACCATGAGTTTCATAACCTCTTCTTCTTGTTCTTTAGTGGAGTAGATCAGTTCTATTTTGAGCCATAGTTCCTTAGATAAGATGCACTTTCCTATATTCTTCTTTTGGTGATATGTTAATCCTTCAAGGACGGTTTCCATAGCAATTGAATTATTCTTCTTTGCTTCCTTCTGATCTATTGTTTTCAATTTATTTGGAGGAGTATATCAAATAAGAACCGATTGCCACATACCAATTCCTTCTTCCTCAGGATAAAATTGCATTATTCTTTTCCAATAGAAGTAATTTCTTCCACAAAGAAATGGAACTCCATTCATTGAGAACCCCATGGTGTGTCAAAGATCTCCTTCAAGCTGATAAGGATTTCTGTGAAGGACTCGCTCTGCTACCAATTGTTGTACACACCAAGCATACAGAGAAGTGGGTGAATATGTGTGTGCAGTCTTTATTACTTTTTCAGCTTGAACAATTAACAACTTATTCAATATTATGCATTATCACATTATCATTATATCATCATCATCACATATAAAGAATAGCAACAAAGTACACAATAGTTTACGTGGAAACCTAAGTCCTGGGGGAAAAACCACATAAGTCTTTTAAAAATAGTTTTCTAGAAATAATTGGAAGGAGGCTACAGGCCCCTAATTTACAAGATACAACCTGAAGGAAGATAGAAATCCCTACTTCTTCAGCTTTAGTTGGATGGAGGCTACGATCTATTTTCCTTGCCCCATCCTTCCACCCTGATAAGAAGATAGGAATTGAACTATTGAACCACAACTACACTGATCCTGCAGACCTATTAATCAACACCTAGACTACACTACACAATCTGTACCACACTACAAAACCATTGCCACTAATGACCATTGTTCATCATCTGATCACTACTTGTCAACTGATCACTTTCTGTTGTATCACACTGCTCATCAACTAATCACAATCTGATGTTACACACTGCTCGTCATATGATCATTATTCATGAACTCATCGCTTGCTCATCACTACAACTGAACTAAACTAGTAACTTGTCCAATTACAGTGTACCAATAAATCATCCGACTCAGTCAATCTAAGTCTGCACACCAAAATTTGTCCACCTGGGTCAAACCAACTGCTCAGACAACTCGGCCAATCTGAGTCAAAACAACTCCACATAAGGGAACTTGTGTCAATCTTGTTCAACTAAACCAACCTCTACCAAGATGCTTGTGTACCTTTTTTAAGATCATAATATGAAGAAACATTAGACAAACCAAAATAAACTATATATATTTTCATTACATAGCCCTCGTAACAATATTTCCAATGAGCCAATAATTTTGTAATTTCGATTCCATATGAGAATGTTATGCCAATTTTAGTGAAGATGCCCAAACATTTTTCTGTCACAAAATTTCGCACTTCTCTCCAAGAGTTGAAAAATTCCTAAGAGAATTGATGATGAACAAATGAAATGTTTGATCATATATTTACATAGGTTGTGGATAAATTTATTACCTTGGTCCAACATTCAATTCAAAATTACAAATAATTAAATTCTGTTTTGTTTGGTCGGTCACCCAAAAAGGTCGAGTACACCTACTTCAAAAATTCATATCTCTTCAACCGTAAGGAGTTAGAACATGCTCTACATATCAACAGAAATGGATTGATTTATTTGAAAATCCTTATTCTAATACACCTAAATTCTTCAATATGTCTAGGACGTCAAAGACCCCACAAATGAGGGTACCAAAGACCATACAACCAACTACAAGAGTTTCAAAGTCGTATTAAAAGTATTCTTCAACATATCAAAGAACATACGTGGGATATACCTCCATCTACATCCCAATAGCCATATAACCATAAATAGGATCATACATCATCATGGTTCAAGACCCAAGGCACCACATGCAAGGGTTTCAAGGACTCTTTCAAAGATATCATATAATATTTAAACAAGATAATTTCTATGGACTTCAAGGGATTCAACATCATCATGTTCAAGTTCTCCATATCATTAAAAAAGTATCCAATGGTTCCACTATATATATATTCATCACCATAAGAGTACGAACACCCCAAAAGAGAGGTACAAAGACCTCACCACTAGTTTGCAACACCTTATGGGGTTCATATGCATGATCACAAGGCTACTACATGCCAATGACCATATATCTTCCAATGGACATCAAACCACCATATATGTGGTTTCAAGAACTAAAATTTCAAGAACACCAAGGACCCCATAAGAATGGTTTCCAAAATACCACCATAAGTGTGGGTTCCAAGACCTAAGTCTCGACATGCAAGAGGATCAAGATCTAATCTTGTGGACTCAAGGACCCCATAACAACTTAACAAACTCAAGACCATATAATTCAATCAATGACATTCATCATCAACACATCAAGTACTTTACACACATGAGCCACATCATCCATCCAACAACCAATCAATAGATCAAAACAAGTACAAGCATAACAAACAACACAAATACTAGTAACCAAAGATCAACCATGAGTAAGGAACTCGACAATGGATTCAAATGGGACCAAGATACATCTTAGGTGCACTTGACCAAGTCAATGGGTAACTAGGGATTTTTTAATTGTTCCAAGGCCTCCAAGGGCTTCAAGATTGGGCTTGGACAAGGTAAAAAGGGCTCCTCTTACACAACCAACCATAAACTAAACACTAACCCTTAGGGGCTCCACAAGGGGAACCAAGAACTCAACAATTGGCATTAATGACTAGACACTGTTGGAATCAATGACAACTTAATCAACATTAACTATTTAGTCATAGTATGCATAAACTTTGAATCCAAACTCAACATAAAAAAGAATCTAAAACTGACGCTACAAATGAAGGTAAACTAGAAGCAAAACTGGGAGCTAAACATGCTATTGAAAGAGGAATTTTTATTTGCTGCTAAAGAATACGCCAAATGGAAGGAGCAAAATTGGAAGTTAAACTGGAATTTTTATTCGGTGCTAAAAGCGGTGCTATTTAGCACCAACAAGGTGTGGTCGGTACAAAAAATTCCATTAATAGCGCCATCCTGATAAATAACGATGACTTTTCCAAAAATATATCAAAATATGTATCAAAACAATCATGGGAAGCAAAAAAAGAGAGTTAAAATGGGAGCTAATCATAAGAATTTGTTGTAGTGGAGGTACGTAAAAATGATTTCTCATCCTAGAGTATACTTGTGAATGATGGTAACTAGCGGTCAACCAATCATAATTCCACTCTCCCCTTCCCATGCTAGTGTAAGCAGTTGAGGAAGACAATGCCATCTCACACCACCTATTGCATCAATAATGTGTAAGGGGAAGCGAGTGTGAGTAGTCCCACCACACTTGAAGCAACATCTATGCTACTCCAAGGGTGATCTATAGAATAGTTACAATGACAACATCTTCTATTTAATGTGGGTTTTCTATGCCATTTTCAGGGATTATTTGGTTTACTGATGGTACTCCCTCAATTCAATGCTAATCTTGGTAAGAAGGATAAGATGGAGGGGAGAGCTTCTACTACTTTTGTGATTCTCTCCTTCCAACACAATGAAGGTTTCAAACATTAGTTGGTACTTTTCACCAAGGTTAGGGGAAACCATGGTAAATTTCCATTGTTGCATTAAGTTTTGTTGATCTTGGTGAGAAAGAGGGTTTGCATAGGGGGCTCAAACAATGTGAAAATGTATTGTAAAAGGAACATTGCAACATTATAGATTCAACCCAATATTGAACTCGATAAAGAGAGAGGTTCAAGAAGATTTTTTTGAAACTTTTTTTGAAAATTTATATTATTAAGTGTTTGTCTCCTTCAACTCTTTTCATAATATTTGAACCTATAATATATGAGGATTAAATCCCACACAAATCAATTGAGCTAAACCTTATATATTACTATGTAACTTATTGTTACCTAAAGTAAAAAAAGTAATGAGTAGTAGATCACATTTTTTTTCTTCTTTTCTTTGGAATATGCAAAACCTATCATAACTCAATTGTGAAATCGACAATTGAGGACATCCATCATTGGTTTCTACCAGTAAATGTGAATTGACTCATCACCCTTATTCAAGAAAAACCAGGACACCTACAATAACTCGCTGGTGGTTAGTGAAGGGTAGAATTCCATTCCTACTAAATGCCTCTGGGTCTTGGACAGTCAAATTGTTTCCTTATATCCAAGAAAGTAAAAAAAAAGACTATAAGTCTTAGTCCATGCCACCAACTTTGGATTTATTTGGAGAAAAAACACTTTAATTAATTTTCTTTTATTAAAATCCTTCTGCGACTCTTAAAAGTCTCACCGAGTACCACTATATATATATAAATATGTATATCACATCATCGCTTAAAAGTACGAATTGCATGTTGGACCATAGAAACTTCTTGTGGGATGTATTAACTTAATATAATCATGGTTTAATCATATTGAAGGATTCCACAAGAAAAAGGAAAAGACATGGAAATTGCTATCTTCATTAGTGGTTCCGCTGCATACATGGGTATGTGGGGTTTGATCTTTGTTGTCATGGATGTACAAATTGGTCTATGGTGAATATGATTATGATGAAAATGGAAATAACATACGTGATTATGAGAATTATGTTCTTGAGTCTTGAAACCCTCCCATAACGTTAAGGCATGCACCAGGTCTAACAATGTAAAATTTCAACGGATACATTCACATTTTGAAGAAATTTCATTATCGGTCCTTTTCATTGCTCATTGTGTGGGATATATGAATGAAATTATTCATGGGGAAATTATAATTTCCATGACATTTCAAGAGTCTTTTGAAAAATATTTTATAGATAGAAATGGCGAATTGTAACAATGAGATGTGCATGTTGAATGCTGATGGAAACATGGACTATCTCAAAGATTATGTGGGGACATCGGACATACTTTAGTCTTGAAACCCTCCCATACCATTAAGGCATGTTTCTAGTCTAATCATGTCAAATTTCGATGCATACAAGCACATTTCATATAAATTTCAACGTTGGCCCCATTCACTATTCACTCGGCTGGGTCGATCGATGTTATTTATCCATTGACCTAATATAGTCTCTAAGAAAATAACCATTAAACGACTTTCATGTTGGACCCTAGAAAATTATTTTGGGATGTATTCGATTAATAAAATCATGGATTAATCATATTGAAGTATGCCAAAAGAAAAAGGAAAAGACATGGAAATTAGCATCTTCATTAGCATTTTTGTTGCAAAGATGGGTATATGGGGCTTGATCTTTGTTATCCATGGATGGAAAAATTAGGTCATGATGAAAATGATTATGATGATGATGGAAATTACATCCATGAGGATTACAATGATTCCCTTGTGTATTAAAACCCTCTCATATCATTAAGTCATGTGCCTAGTCTAACCATGTAAAATTTAAATGCATACATTCACAATTTGATGAAATTTCAATATTGGCCCCATTCACTACTCACTATGTAGGGTTGATTGATGACATTATTCATGGGATATTTAGAATTTCCATGAAATTTATATATATTTCCTACAAATATTCTATAGACATGAATGACAAATGATGACAATGAGACGTGGACGTAGAACGTTGAAGGAGACATGGACGATCTCAACAATTATGTGGGGATATTACACATCCTTGAGTCTTGAAACCATTCCATACCATCAAGGAATTTTCCTAGTCTAACCATGTCAAATTTTGATTCATACATGCATCGTTTGAAAAAATTTCAATGTTAAATTTTGATTCATACATCCATAGTTTGAAAAAAAATCAATGTTGGCCCCATTAACTGCTCATTGTGTAGGGTTGATCAATGTCATTTAGCGCTTAACCCAATATAATCCCTGAGAAATTAGCCATTAAACCACTTACATGTTGGACCCTATAAACTTATTTCAGGATGTATTAGCTTTATATAATCATGGTTTAATCATCTCAAAGAATGACACAAGAAAAACTGAAAAGACATAGAAATTGACATCTTCATTAGCGTTTTCGCTGCAGAGATGGGTATGTGGGGTTTGATCTTTGTTTCCAAGGATGGAAAAATTGGGTCATTATTAATATGATTACTATGACGATGAAATTACATCCATGATGATGAGAATGATGTCCTTGAGTCTTAAAACCCTCCCATACTATCAAGGAATACGCTTAGTCTAACCATGTAAAATTTCAATGCATACAATCACATTTTAAGAAATTTCAACGTTGTCCCCATTAACTACTCAATGTGCAAGGTCATTGGATGTCATGCACTAAGCCCTTAACCCAATATAATCCTGATGTAATTAATCTGTAAATCACCTAACCCCAATTTTCAATTTCATAGCCTTCTTCCATTCATTTTGTATCAACATATCTGTGACGTGCATAAGCTAATAAAATTTAAATGCATGTAATTAACAATAAATGAATTAAATGATAGAAAAAAAATTAATCACATAGAGTTACATGAAATTTTGATATTTTAAATATCAATATTAGTTTCCTATTTCATATAAAAACATGAATATTGAATATTAATAATATGTTTTAACTTAACATATATAATTATACAAATAAATCTAAATTACAAAATATAAAAAATTACATCACAGATTGTAAAATAAGCGTTATAATAAGAAAAAATCTATACATTTAAAAACAAAATTCCCTTAAGCCATAATCAATAGGCCCTTACCCTTTAAAACCCATTAGCCATAATTCCTAATCCATTAACCTTTAATCCCATAAACCCTAATCCATAATTTGTTAACCCTAAGCTCTAAATGACTTAATTTATTGACCCTTAAACCCTTGAGCCCTAATCCCCAATCCCTTAGCACATAAATCCCTATTCTCTAAGAACTTACACATTAATCCCATAACCCACAATCCCTAATAGTTTAACCATTAAACTACCTAATCATTAAGACCTAATCCCTTAAGCCGTAATCACTAACCCATAAACATGTAAGCCCTTAAACCCTAAACCTATAATCCCTAATCCCTTAACCTTTAAGATATAAACCTTATTCCCTTAACCATTAATCCCTAATCATGTAACCCTTAATTCTTGAATCCCCTAACCTATAATCCATTTTCCATTAATCCCTTGAGTACTAATCTTATTCCCTAATCCCTTAACCCCTAAACCCCTAATCCATAACCTCTAAGCCCTTAAATATCAATACCTAAGCCATTAACCATTAAACTACCTAAATCCTAAGCCCCAAATCCCTGGTCCCTTTACCCTTATTCCTTTAAACCCTATAATCCATAATCCCTTAACCCCTAATCCATAAATCCCCTAATCCCCAAATCCTATATGCCCTTAACCCCCAACTCCTTAATAATTTAACTCTTGGATACACCAGGAACACAGAGAGGGAGGGTGAATCTGTGTTTGCAGTCTTTATTACTTTTTTCAACTTTAACAATAAAAAACTTATTCAATATTATTCATTATCACATTATCAATAATGTTATC
This sequence comes from Pseudotsuga menziesii, assembly GCA_001517045.1. NCBI lineage: Eukaryota > Viridiplantae > Streptophyta > Pinopsida > Pinales > Pinaceae > Pseudotsuga > Pseudotsuga menziesii. The sequence goes on along the minus strand of LPNX010214678.1, from coordinate 36,287 downwards.
ATCATCATCATATGATCATCATCACATAGAAAGAATAGCAACACAGTACACATGATTTTTACGTGGAAACTGAAGTACTGGGGGGAAAACACAAAATCCTTTTTAAAATAGCTTTCCAGATATAACTAGAAGGAGGCAACAACCCCCTTATTACAAAGAATTCAATTTTCCAGTTACAACTGGAAGGAGGCTACAACCTCGTGATTTATAGGCTACAACCTGAACGAAGCTACAACTCCTTAGTGCTTTGGCTTCAACTAGAAGGAGGCTACGACCTCCTTTCCTTTCCCTGTCTTACCAACCTGATAAGAAGATAGACACTGAACTACTGAACCACAACTCCACTTATCATGTGGACCTACTAATAAACACCTGTACTACACTGCACAATATGTACCACACTGCACAACCACTACCACTACTAACCAATGTTCATCATCTGATCACTACTCGTCAACTGATCACTATCTCCTGTATCACACTGCTCATCAACTGATCACTTTCTACTCTATCACACTGCTCATCATCTGATCATTATTCATGAACTCATCACTGCGCCATAGCTGAACGAGTAACCAGTCCAATTACGTTGTACCAATCAATCATCTGAATCAGTTAATTTGAGTCTTCACACAAAACTTAGTTCACCTAGTTCAAACCAATGTCTCATACAACTCAGCCAATTTGAGTCAAATTAACTACACAAAAGGCAACTTGTGCCAATCTCGCTCAACTGAACCAACATGTACCAATATGCTTGTGTACATTTTTAAATATAATAATATGAAGAAACAGTAAACAAAACAAAAGAAACTCTATATCATTTCATCACATATCCCTCATAAAAATATTTCCAACGAGCGAATAATTTTTTAATTCCGATTTCGTATGAGATAGTTATGCCAATTTTAATGAAGATGCCCATAAATTTTTCTGTCACAAAATTTTGCACTTTTCTCCGAGAGTTCTGAAATTACTAAGAGAATTGATGATGAACAAATGAAATTTTTGATATTATATTTATATAGGTTGTGGAGAAAATTTATTACCTTGGGCCGACATGCAATTCAAAATTACAAATAATTAAATTCTCTTTTGTTTCGTCGGCTCACCCAAAAATGTGGGCTACACCCACTTCAAAAATTCATATCTCTTCAACTGTAAGGAGTTAGAAGATGCTCCACATATCAATGGAAATGGTTTGATGGGGAATATATCCCTATTATGGTTTTATTTTCAAATTCTTGTTCTCATACTCTTAAATTCTTCAATATGTACAAGATGCCAAATACCCCACACATAAGGGTGCCAAAGACCCTACCACCAAGTACAAGAGTTTCAAAGCATTCTTCAAAGTAATATTCAACATATGAAGGCACGCACGTGGGATCTACCTCCATATACATCCCAATATCCATATAACAACAAATAGGAACATACATCATCATGGTTCAAGACCCAAGGCACCACATGTAAGGGTTTCAAGGACTCTTTCAAATATATCATGTAATATTTAAACAAGATACTTTCCATGGACTTCAAGGGAATCAACATCATCATGTTCAAGGTCTCCATATCATTAAAAACATATCCAATGGTTACACTATATATATTCATCACCATAAGAGAACTAAAATCCCAAAAGAGGGGTACAAAGACCTCACCACTAGTTTGCAACACCTTTTGGGCTTCATATGCATGATCAAAAGGCTACTACATGCCAATGACCATATATCGTCCAAGGGACATCAAAACACCATATATGTGGGTTAAAGAACTAAAATTTCAATGACACCAAGGACCCCATAAGAATGGGTTCCAACATACCAGCATAAGTGTGGTTTCCAAGCCCTAAGTCTCCACATGCAAGAGGATCAAGATCTAAGCTTTTGGACTATAGGACCCTAGAAGAACTTAAAAACCTCAAGACTATCTAATGCAAAAAATGGGATTCACCGTAAACACATCAAGGAATTTACACACATGAGCCACATCATCCATCCAACAACCAATCAAGAGACCAAAACAAGTACAAGCATAACAAGCATCACAAAGACAAGTAACTAAATATCAACCATGAGTAAGAAACTTGATAATGGACTCAAATGGGACCAAGATACAACTTAGGGGCACTTGAAAAAGTCAATGGGAAACCAAGGATTTTGTCATTGTTCCAAGGCCTCCAAGGGCTTTAAGCTTGGGCTTGGACAAGGTAAAAAAGGGTCCTCTGACAAAAAAAACCACAAACTAAACACTAACCCTCAAGGGCTCCACAAGGGGCACCAAGGACTCAACAGTTGGCATTAATGACAAGACACCATTGGCATCAATGACAACTTAATCAACAATATCCCCCTTTTTTATTGATGACAACACCATAACTCCTCTTAAGAACAAGCTCGCTCTGTTAACAAAAATTATCTCCCCCTTTGGCATCAATGGAAAAGGGAACATCCTTTGACCATAATCCTCCTCCTCATGGCATGCTCCTCCTTAGGCCATGCACCCACTGTCATCAACTTCTCTTCCATTTCAACATTTCTTCAAGTTTGCATTAATGGGAACAAGAACTTCTTTTTCCAATACTGCTTCTCTTATCACTGATGCTACTTTAACTAACTTGTATTATGTCACACAAATACTGTTGGAACCAACTACTATATGATACTCAAATATCATAATGAGGTACATATACCATTTTACAATTTCTTTGTACACTTCATATTACTGGTCGATAGTATTCAAAATGGCATTGGGTTTTTCCCAAGATTTCCACCATTTTTGTTTTGATCTACTAACTTTATTCTCCATACTTTAGTAGGTCGATGGTTGTTCACGTCATTTGATTGATATTTCTTTCTTCTCCAAACTTTAACTTGTCCATGCATACTGCAATGCTTGGCGAAATGACCATAATGATAGTAATTGTAACACTGAACGAAAAACCCATCTTGATTTTTTCCTAGAGTGATTCTGTCATGAGCTATGCAATGAATGGATTTGCGACCATAGTTGTTACACTTGTAGCAGTGACCATGGAATATTATAGGATATCTCTAAGTAGTAACTTCTCTTGATTCTTGGTGATCATGGGATCTTCGGAGAATACATGTATTACTATTATCCTTTTCTTCTTTTACTATAGAGATTTTACTTTCTTCAATGTTATTCGCGATCTTTGAGTTTGTATTTAACTGAGTAGTTGTTTTGTCTAGATCTTCCTTCAAAGAGAGGATATTCAATTCTTGTTGTTGACAAATTTCTATCTTTTCTTGGAGTTGTCTATTTAGATATTGTTCTATTTTCTTGACTTATTCTACCTGTTTGTTCAAATAGAAAATATTGTCTTCCATCTCTCCTTTTGAATTATGATCATCCTCATGGAATATTTGTAGTTGATCTTTTAGTGCATGATTCTCCTTTTTGAGTTCTGAGAGATCCTTTTCAAATTCAAAGTTTGTGAGACATATGCTTTGTAACTCTATCTTCAAGGATTTCATTTCAAGTTATTGTTTTCTTCTTAATTTATCTACCAGTATTTCATCAATCTTGTAGGTACTTATCTCATTGTCTTTTTCTTGTAGATTTTAGATCAATTCTTTCTCCTTATCTTCTAGTTGTATTTTGCGCTTGACGATTTCTTCTGATTTCTTTTCAATATTTGTAGCTGAGTTCTCAAGTTTATCTTTCAAAGAGTTTGCTATGGGTTCTTTGATTCTGGTAGCTTCTTAAACTTGGATTTTTAGATCAATTATAGTTTGTGTGGCCTTCTCAGATTCTTCTTGATTCTTCTTTTCATATTTGTCCAGTTGCTCCTACAATACCTGGTTCTGTTCACAAAGATTTTTCACTTCTTGCGAAACATTAGTATTTTCATTGTCTATCATAGTATCTATTAGATTTCTAGCACTTATCAGAGAGCAAGTATTTTCATCACAATCTGAAGTATTGCATTATATTAATTCAAAATGGCTCTTATCTTCTATACCTGATAAACATATCTCTTTAAAACCATTACAAACAGAGTGTTCAGGGGACGCACCTTCATACTTACCTGGATCTTGTACTGACCTGTTGTCTGCTTCTTGTTCTTCATTTAACTGATTTATATTGAACTACAATTATTCAATTGAGTTGTAGTTTCCTATTTTCTCCTTTTGGAGATCTGCTAGATCTTCAAGCACGAGTTTCATAACCTCTTCTTCTTGTTCTTTACTGGAGTATATCAGTTCTATTTTGATCCATAGTTCCTTAGCTGAGATCCACTTTCCTATCTTCTTCTTTTGGTGATATATTAATCCTTTAAGGATGGTTTCCATAGACATTGAATTAATCTTCTTTTATTCCTTCTAATTTGTTGTTTTCAATTTATTTGGAGGAGTATATCTAGTAAGAATCGATTGCCACACACCAATTCCTTCCGTCTCAAGATAAATTGCATTCTTCTTTTCCAATAGAAGTATTTTCTTCCACAAAGAAATGGCACTCCATTCATTGAGAAACACATGGTGTGTCAAAGATCTCCTTCAAGCTGATAAGGTTTTCTGTGAAGGACCCACTCTGGTACCAATTGTTGGACACACTAGGCACACAGAGAGGGAGATGAATCTGTGTGTGTAGTCTTTAATACTTTTTCAACTTTAACAATCAACAACTTATTCAATATTATGCATTATCACATTATCATTATATGATCATCAACAGTGTTATCATCATCATCACATAGAAAGAATAGCAGCGCAGTACACAATATTTTACGTGGAAAACCAAGTCATGGGGGGGAAACCACATAAGCCTTTTTAAAATAGTTTTCCAGAAATAGATGGAAGGACACTACAACCCCATGATTTACAAGATACAACTTAAAGGAAGCTACAACTTCCTATTTCTGTGGCATCAACCGGAAGGAGGCTACTATCTCCTTTCCTTTCCCTGTCCTTCCACCCTGATAAGAAGATAGACAATGAACTACTGAAACACAACTACACTAATCCTGTGGACCTGCTAATCAACACCTATAATAAACTAAACAATATGTACCACACTACACAACCACTGCCACTACTAACCATTGTTCATCATCTGATCACTACTATTCAACTGATCATTGTATGTTGTATCACACTACTCATCAACTGATCACTATATGATGTATCACACTGCTCATCATCTGATCATTATTCATGAACTCATCACTTGCTCATCACTACACTAGAACTAAAGAAGTAACCTATTCAATTGCATTGTACCAATTAATCATTTGACTTATTCAATATGAGTTTGCACACCAAACTTATTCCACCTGGGTCAAACCAACTGCTCATACAACTCGCTCAATTTGAGTAAAAAAAACTCAACATGACGGAACTTGTGTCAATCTTGCTCAACTGAACCAACCTATACCAAGATGCTTGTGTAAATTTTTGAAGATCATAAGATGAAGAAATGGTATAAAAACCAAAATAAACTCTAGATCCTATCATCACATAGCCCTCATAACAATCTTTCCAATGAGCCAATAATTTTTTAATTTCGATTCCGTATGAGAAAGTTATGCCAATTTTAGTGAAGATGCCCATAAATTTTTCTGTCACAAAATTTTACACTTTTCTCCAAGAGTTACAAAATTCTTGAGAGCAATGATGATGAAAAAATGAAATGTTTGATATTATATTATATAGGTTGTGGAGAAAATTTATTACCTTGGGCCGACATGGAATTCAAAATTACAAATAGTTAAACTTTGTTTTGTTTGGTCGGCTCACCCAAAAAGGTGGGGTACACCTACTTCAAAATTCATATCTCTTCAACCGTAAGGAGTTAGAAGATGCTACACATATAAACAGAAATGGATTGATGATGAATATCTCCATATGATGGGTTTACTTGCAAATTCTTGGTCTAATACCCTTAAATTATTCAATATGTCTAGGACGTCAAAGACCCCACAGATGAGGGTGCGAAAGAACATACCACCAACTACAAGAGTTTCAAAGGATTATTCAAAGTCTTATTCAACATATCAAGGCACATACATGGGCTATACCTCCATCTACATCCCGATATCCCTATAACCACAAATAGGACCATACATCATCATGGTTCAAAACACAAGGCACCGCATGCAAGGGTTTCAAGGACTCTTTCAAATATATCATATAATATGTAAACAAGATACTTTCCATGAAATTCAAGAGATTCAACATCATCATGTTCAAGGTCTCTATATAATTAAAAAATATCAAATGGTTCCACTATATGTATTCATCACGATAAGAGTACCAACATCCCAAAAGAGAGACACAAATACCTCACCACTAGTTTGGAACACCTTATGGGCTTCATATGCATGATCACAAGGCTACTACATGCCAATGACCATATATCATTCAAGGGACATCAAACCACCATATATGTGGGTTCAAGACCTAAAATTTGAACAACACCAAGGACCCCATAAGAATGGGTTCCAAGACCTAAGTCTCCACATGCAAGAGGATCAAGAACTAAGCTTGTGGACTCAAAGACCCTAGAACAACTTAACAACCTCAAGACCATATAATGCAAGCAGTGGGATTCACCATCAACACATCAAGGACTTTACACAAATGAGCCACATCATCCATCCAACAACCAATCAAGAGACCAAAACAAGTACAAGCATAAGAACAAGAAAAAAGACCAGTAACCAAAGATCAACCATGAGTAAGGAACTCGACAATGGACTCAAATGGGACCAAGATACAACTTAGGGGCACTTGACCAAGTCAATGGGTAACCAAGGATTTTATCATTGTTCCAAGGCCTCCAAGGGATTCAATCTTGGGCTTCGACAAGGTTAAAAGGGCTCTTCTGACACAAACAACCACAAACTAAACATTAACCCTCACGAGCTCCACACAGGGCACCAAGGAATCAACAGTTCGCATTAATGATCAAACACCATTGGCATCAATGAAAACTTAATCAACATTAACTATTTAGTCATATTATGCATAAACTTTGAAGCCAAACTGGACTTTAAAAAGGAATCTAAAACTGACGCTACAAATGAAGCTAAACTCGAAGAAAAACTGGGAGCTAACCATGTTAATGAAAGTAGAGAAAAATATGGCATTAAAAATGACCTAAAGAAGGAGATAACTAGGAATCTAAAATGGAATTTTATGTGTTGCTAATGTCTACACAAAATGGAAGGAGCAAAATTTGAAGTTAAACTGGATATTTTATTCGGCGCTAAATGCGGTGCTATTTAGCGCCGACGAGGTGTGGTCGGGGAAAAAAAGTCCAATAATAGCGCCATCCTAATAAATAATGCCGACTTTTCCAAAAATATATAGAAATATGTATCAAAACAATCATGGGAAGCAAAAAAAGAGAGTTAAAAATGGAGCTAATCATAGGGATCTGTTGTAGTGGTGGTACGTAAAAATGATTTCTCAACCTAGAGTATACTTGTAAATAATGGTAACTAGTGGTCAACCAATCATAATTCCATTCTCCCCTTCCCATGCTAGTGTAAGGAATTGAGGAAGACAGTGCCACCTCACACCACCTATTGCATCAAGCATGTGTAAGGGGAAGTGAGTGTGAGTAGTCCCACCACCCTTGAAGCAACATCCATGCTACTCGAGGGGTGCTCTATAAAATAGTTACTATGACAACATCTTCTCTTGAATGTGGGTTTTTTATGCCATTTCGGGGGATTCTTTGGTTCGCTGATGGTACTGCCTCAATTCAATGCCAAGCTTGGCAAGAAAGATAAGACGGGGGGAGGGCTTCTACTACTTTTTTGATTCTCTCCTTCTAACACAACGAAGGTTTCAAACATTAGTTGGTACTTGTCACCAAGGTTAGGGGAAACCATGGTAAATTGCCATTGTTGTAATAAGTGTTGTTGATCTTTGTGAGAAAAAGGGTTTGCATAAGGTGATCAAACAATGTGAAAAGATATTGTAAAAGACACATTGCAACATTATAGATTCAACCCAATATTGAACTCGATAAAGAGAGGGTTTTAAGAATATTCTTTTGAAGCTATTAACACTTTATTAAATTTTGGGCACAAATGATACTTGCGTCCTTCAGCCCCGTCGAGAAATGTTGAGAAGGTAGCAGAAGGAGCTGATAGCGTACATAAGATAGCGCTCAACAGTGGGTAAGCTTTGGTAACGAATATCGAAAGCAGCGAGATAGTCTGTGGTTCGAGGAAGCGGGGCTAAGAAGAAAGTGTTGGACACGTTGAAGGTGTTAGAGGGGAGTCGGGATCGAGGGCTGAAGATGACCAGATGGAAAATCAACGTCGTCAAAGCCATTTCACATGGTGAACATGCCTGACCAAAGCCACTTTTTAGATTTGTGAAATAGTTTAAATCTCGGATAAATCCAATGGTCAAGATTGGAACCCAAGAAGATCTGTGGTTGAGAGCGATTTCGCATCCCAAACTAGCAAGGAGGAAGACGCAATTACGAATTGTGAAAAGCAGTACGATCCATTTTGATCAATGGTGCTGATGTAGGTGGAATCATATCGACGGTTATAGTTCATTTTGCAATCTGGAGTAGCATGGAAGGAAACAGGACCTCGCTGCATGAATAATGGTGGGGTCCGCTCAGATCGACGGTCATGAGGGAAGTCGATCTTGATCGATGATCGACGGTTAGGCCACATACGCACAAAGTAAAGAAAGGTGTGACATAAGGAACCCCACAGATCTACGGTTTTAGGTCATGAAGGATAAAATATATGGTGCAATCCGCTTGGGAAATGCATGAAGGTTATGTTGTTTAAAAAGCCATAAAGAGGCCCACACGAAGTTGCAAAGATTTGTCTTTTCTGAAACCTCAAAACCATCGAATATCCAACCACATCGAGAGCGCCAGCCAGGACCAACTAGGAGACCGTGCTACAGAACAAGGTAGGCCCTTGATACTCCCTCAGTGTTATTTGAAAATGGACTCAATTGAGGTGGTGGTGGTGAGAGATGATGTAGAGCCTAAGGCCATAGGTTGGAGGATAGAAGAGAACCTGTTAGATACAAATGCTGAGATTTTTTATACCATCCTAGTGGGAGAAGCTATCGAAACCACCAGGGGCAAATTGGAAGATCTTAAGAACCGGGGTATAGATACCTGCGGTGTATGGCTTCGTACATCCACCCTACATCCTGCCATATTTTCTAACCCCCAGGGTTTTCTCCCTAGAATTAATCCAGCAAAAGCTCATTGTCGAAGAAGAACACTTCTTGAACTTTAAGAAAAGTTCAAATTTGATTTTTCCATGGGAATTAGGACCATATACAATTAGAAGCAGGGCTGCGCTACCCCTCATCTCCAACTTGCTCAAAGACATGGAATTTTCCCTGGGACAAGCAATAAGATATGATCCTCACCAGGTGATTTCCAAAGGAAGAACAGCTCACAAATGTCGGCCTTTTGAGCACACTGAGATACCTGGACTTAGAGAAGAGGCGAATTGGGATGATTTCCCTAATCCTACCCCAATGGATACCAACACAGAGCAAGACACTGGGTCACAGCTACCGGGGGTAGTTTCCCCCCAGAGGGAGTTGGCTGCAGTAGATGCAATAGCAGGAGGATTCTCATCAGTGGTTATCTATTCGACAAGTTAGATAAAAAGAGGGATTCCAGAGCCCATGGACACTAAAGAAATAGACACCGCCAGCATGCCCAAGAAGCAGAAAGTGGAACCAGGAAATCAATTGGTGCAGGTCAAAAAGGGCCATGCGAAGGGGCAAGCCAAGAAGAAGAATTTAATGAAAGGGCCGCAACAGGAAGATTGCAAGGTAGCTGAATTACAAATACAAGAGTATGTATTTGATGGACAGACTCTGAGCAAGCATGCATCTAAATAAGAATGGCTGAGATCCTACTGAGAGAGGGATTATAAAACCTTTGATGAGACAACGACACTATACGACGAAGCCTCTCGGTTGCCTCACCCTAATGTGGCACTGAAAATCGTAAGGGTTCATGCCACTGTTACCATTAGTTTATCCCTAGAAATGGGGAACAAGGTGTCCGAGGTCAATGTGAACCTCTTAAAGGTTCCCACTACTGACATCATACACCTAAACAAAGAAACTGGAGATATACTGAATACCAGACTACTTAAGGCTACCATACAGATGTCCAAGCTGGAGGAGAGTAAGGTGAAAAATTTGAACCTTTTAAGAAAGGTGAGAGTGGAGAATAAAGCACTCAAAGCCCAAATCAACAACTTACAAAAGAAATCTATACAAATGGAAGGATCTACACAAAAAGAGGGTTTGGATCAGAAATTGCTCAATGACAAAGACAAGGAGATCCAGACCTTAAAAAAGAAGTTAAAAATCCCTTCCACCCAGCTCGCTCAAGCAGAAGAATTGGCTGACTTCGAAAGGGAAAAAGAGGCATTGAATGCCGAACTTACTGATTGCAAAGCTAAGCTGCTGAAGCTCAAAGAAAAGGGGAGACAGTGGGAAGCATATATTTAGCTTTTGAAGAAGAGCAAAGCATAATTGAAAACTAGATTAGCAATAAAGGAAAGTGAGCTTCAAAGTAGGATTACAGAGAATGCAATTCAGTCCACAGGTATGGCCGGAGAGGTAGATACCAGCTCCCTCTCCAAGGCAATGCCCCAGATAGGCCTAAAGGATGCCGAGCTCATTAAATTGAAGTAGCAGGTTGAGGAATTGGAAAAGGAGAGAGTCAAAGAGAAACAAGGAAGAGAAAAAGCCGAAGAGAAGTGCTAAGAACTGACTCAACAGAATGCTAAGTTGAGCCAATAGGTGATCGGAAAACTTGCCTTGCAAGGCGCTAGGCATCTAATCTGGGATCAGATCATCATGGAAGCTAACAAGTTCCGTCCCTACCTCGATATTATTGAAGATCAGGAAATTGCCATGGGAGAAGCCAGGAAACAAGTCCAGATAGTATCGGTAGGAGTGAACAAAAATCCTTTGGAGACCGTCGAGAATGCCATAACCTTCCTAAGCTCTTTGTCAGATGCATCCGCTAATAGATACTGTATTCAAAACAGGGTCTTTCTTGTCTCTGGAGCCAGAAAGGCGGTAGCTAAACACAGGATGATGGAAACGATGCGGGCCAAAATAGAAGTCACTGAGCACAAATTCCGAGAAGTCGTCAAGTTGTTCAAACCACTTATAAGTAGAGGGCTCCCCTTTTTTGGGAAGAAAAGGGTCCTTTAATGTCCCATAAGGAGTATCAGGAGTTCCTAGTACACTGCCAATTGGACCATAGAAAATTTGGAGATATGCATCAAGCATTGTTAGAGAAAGGTCGTTTTTGACAAACTGGCTAGTGATTTCAAATTATTGTTTGATTTTAAAGCCGCATGTTCCAAGGTCCCCAAGGCTTCGTACCCAGAAGCGATGGAGATCAAGGAACAAGCTTACGTCATGGTTGTTGCGACCCTACCTGGTCTCGATTCATGGAGAATCATCCATCAATATGGGTCAGCTAAACTCAAAGCGCATCAGTAGAAGTAACGATGATAGTACACAAGAAATTTTCCTGGTGTTGCACGCCCATACCAACGGTCGTTTCTCTCAGGGCTTTGTACATTCATCACCCGCGAGATGGGAGTATGGGATTCTCTCGTGCATATTTCTTCTTGCGTTCCACATTTCATAGTATGGTCATTTCATACAAGTCGCAGCCAATATGCCACCTAAGAGGTTTTTAAGGGATGTCCTTCTGTTGTAACGAATTTTGATTCCCGAATGTCGGTATGGGAAATCCTACTACTATAAATATACCTCCTGAAGAAGGAGAAGGGGTTGAAACCATTGTAATTTTGTTGTGTGTGTGTTTTTCAAGAGAATTTTAATATAATTGTAGAGCTGAGGTCGACGTTTTCATACAAGGATTCATGTGTCGTTCGCGCTTACAGACTGTTATTTCCTTTCTTATGTGAGTGTTATCCCAGTTTTCCTTTTCCATTTTGTTTTCTTTCATATCTGAGACTTAGGGTATAACAGCTCAGAATTCATACTCGCTATGTTTCGTCTATTGTTTCATGTATTCACCAAAGTTTCTTCTAAATTTGATACAGAATTCATTTTTACAATGCTCTGTGTTGATGGTATGTTCATGTTCCTCCTTTCCACCAGACAATTATAAATCGACTGTGATCGAGTGGCTACCTTGCCCTTGTGTTGAAATTGCTTGCATTTAAGTTCTGATTATTCTTGTTATATATCTTGACTCCATCACCCAATGGTGTTGTGTTTTATTTCAACCAATTTTACAAACAATTTATAGTTTCACTTGTATATATATATATATCTGGCATTGTTAACATTTGGTGAGAGATCCCTCTCGGAAGAGTAGAAGGCCAGTTCTCTCTTCGAAAGTGGTTTTGTTGTTACCTGGGAGCGAGCCTTTCGCAACCTCTGGTTCAATTCCAGTGCTAACAAACTAGCACCGTTGCCGGGGACGAGATTGAATATCATCCCTTGGAAGAATGACAAAGATTCAAAGGATAAAGAGTTTATGTGGGAAAACAGAGACTCTTACATGTGAAAAAGGTTGTATCATTTTCCCTGGCGACTCCACTGAAATATTCTGGAAGGTGACTCCACTGAGGAGACCGGTGAATATAAAGAACGATATTTCTGGGGACAGACAGAAGTTTCTGAATTCGCTAGATGGTTGTACGTTTTTCCTGGTGACTCCACACCTGCTTTGACCAGTACCGCACTAGATATCCTGGCTTCCAAAAAGATCCACACAAGAGGTAACTTTGATACCGAAACTTTACTCAGTGTGGATATTCCAGAAAGGATACTTAGAAATAGAAATAAAGAGAAATTGGATTCTCCATTGTTTGATACTTCATCATCTCAAGCTTTGTATGGCTTAGTTGAACCCAAGTGGGGGGTTAGGTCTGAAAGACTCCTAACCAAATCCAAGTCTGAACCTGACCTAAGAAAAGCTAGGGTATACCCTAATACATTGCAATCCTATCTATTTGATTCTTTGTGGCTGAACCTAAAAACCCCACCAAAATATGAAGAGATAGCCCCTTCCTTTTATAACACCCAGTTTCCCAACCCCCTGTCTGTTCGTAACCGTCTTACCCCGATGGCCGCTGCTAGATTTGCCCCGTTATCCCTACCTTTGGTTCTACATGACCTCCCTATGAATTATTCCCAAAGAATCGCCCTCTATGATAGGGAGGGGAATGTCTTAGCAAGGTACCCTGTAGATACATTCAACGACTTAATCGACCTGGAAGAGGTGGATAATGAAGATGTCAAAATGCAGTTGTTCACTCAGAGTTTGTCTGGGGAAGCCAAGAAATGGTATAAATATTTTCCACCTAGGTCTATCCGTAGCTTTGCTGGCTTTCAGACCATATTCCTAGATAGGTGGGATGATAAACAAGGCCCATTACAGGTCTTGTCTGAATACAACAATCTCAAGAAAGGAGGCTTTGAATCAGTCCATGAGTTTTCCAGCAGATTCATGCGGGTCTACAATTCGATACCCGCCGATATCAAACCTTCGCTCGGGGTAGCTAAAATTCATTATACTGATACCTTTGACAATGATTTTGCTTTGCTATTAAGAGAAAGAAAGTCAAACACCCTCCCAGCCATGTTCACTAACACCCTAGAAGTAGAGGCCAATATGATGTCCTGTGGGAAAATTAAACCAAGGGCGGAGATCGATAGAAGGAAGGGTAGAGAAGAGGCACACCCCTCTACTTTTGCCTCTTCATCCAGTGATATAAAATTTGAAATGATGCTCAAAACCATGGAAAAGTTGATGGACAGGCTGACGGTAGAGGCCAAACCAGCGAACTGGGAGCAGAATGAGCCTCAAATAAGGAATCCCAGTTTTAGGAGGCCAGTCCCTCCCCCGCTCCAACCAAATAGACCAAGGGATGTGAGGAACCTGAGGAACCAAGAAGAGCAGCCAATCAGGCCTCCTTTCCCTGAAAAATATGTGACTGCCGAAGATGAAGTTGAATCCGCCGAAGATCATATCCATCATTTCGGTGATTTGGACTCTGAGATTTACTTGACAGAAGAGGAACATGATATGTTCACTCAGGTGGATGAAAAGACCCTGACAGAGGAATTAGAGCAATATCATAAAGGATATATGCATGCTATAGATGATGTTAGGAAGATCAAGTTGAGAGTTAGGGATGTTTCTATACATAAGAAAGGTGGCGACCCTGCTGGCAATGTTGCTATACATAAAGGAGGGGTAAATCCAGACCAGCCTTCTAGTAGTCATACCGACCCAGGGAAAGGAAATGAGAAACAAAAGGGGCCAGTGGCACCTAGAGAGGTGGAAAAGGAAAGCAGTAATGTGAGGGGGTTGGAACCGGTGACACCTATTGAGCCAAGAAAATCCTTCCCCACGTTTAACCTCTAGAACGAGCTAGCTAAGCTGAAGGTCTCGATTCCATTCAATGAACTGTTGAGGAATCAGGAGTACTGAGACACAATTTCACAAATGATTGAAAATCAAGGGGAAGCTCACCCTGATATATTAGAGCTGACCGAAGACAATCCTATTATTATTCTAGGATCTAAGATTGACAGCTTGGACAGCGATGATGAGGAGGTACCCCCCTTTTACATGAGCTTTAATGTGCATGATATGGTGCTACACAATGCCATGATGGATTCAGGAGCCTCACACAATTTGATGCCAAAAGGAGTGGTGGAAAGCCTGGGGTTGGAGATTACTAGGCCTTATAAAGACCTGTATTCCTTTGATTCTAAAAGGGTGAAATGTCCGGGACTGATCAAAGACATGGTGGTTTCTTTAAATAAGTTGTCCTCTAAAATTGTGGTCATGGACGTCGTCGTGGCCGACATTCCTCCCAAGTTTGGTATTCTGCTGTCGAGATCTTGGAATTCAAAGATGAAAGGTAGCTTGCAAATGGACATGACCTGTGCAACATTTCCTGTTCGGAATGAAAGAAAAAGGAAATGACCTGTGCAAATGGACATGACCTGTGCAATATTGGCAAGTCTTCGAAGACGATATCTAGATCAAAATATTTCTGGAGATGTCCTATGAGTTTGTAAACACTCACATTGATGAAGGTGGCGCCGACCCCGAAAACTTCCTAGACGATGAAGAGGAAGGGGAAGAAGCCGTCGAAATGGGGAAACTAAAGGACTCCCTGGGAGGCAGGGATATAGTCCAGTTGAAGAGAAACCATATTCCCATGGGCTTGATCCCTTTAGAGTCTCCTTTTAACCAAAATGATGTACCCAAATATCCGAAGGTCAAAGCTACCACAGATGCTGTCGAAGATATAAATATCAGCACTTAAGAGGATCCAAAGATTATAAAATTGTCCAACAAGTTACCCGCTGAAGAAAAAGAGGGGTATGTGAAACAGATGAAGAATTACATGGATGTGTTTGCATGGAGTTACAAATACCTCAAAGAGTATGACACCTCCATTATCCAGCATACTATTCCGATCAAACCTGGAGAAAAACCATTCAGGAAAAAGCTTAGGAGGATCAATCTGAAGTTAGTGCCCATCATTGAAAAAGAAGTAAAAAGGTTGTTTGATGCAAAGATAATAGTGACTCTAAGGTTTTCCAAATGGGTAGCCAATTTGGTTCCTATTCGAAAAAAGAATGGGGAGATATGGCTATGCGTGGATTTCAGGAATTTGAACAAGGTCTCTTTCAAAGATAATTACCCTTTGCCGAAAATGGACCAGATCCTGCAGAGGGTGGTAGGATCAGAAAGGATATCCACTATGGATGGTTTTTTTGGGTAGAACCAGGTGAAGGTGTTTCCTGAAGAGCAAGAGAAAACCGCTTTCACCACACCTTGGGGTACCTTCATGTACGCAAAGATTCCATTTGGGTTAATGAATGTGGAGCAACTTTCCAACGTGCCATGGATATCGTCTTTGCAGATGAGAAAGAAAAAATTGTGGTGATATACATGGACAACATTACTGTGTACTCCAAGTGGGCTAAAGATCATATTAGGCACTTGGAAAGAGTTTTCATTAAATGCAGAAAGTATGGCATTTCCTTAAACCCTAGAAAATTGAACTTTGCTCTGGAAGAAGGAAAATTGTTGGGGCACATTATCTCAAAATAAGGGACCAGGATCGATCCAGATAGGGTAAAAAGCATCTTAAAGGTTGAAGAACAAAGGAGCAAGAAAGAAATCCAATCTTTCATCAGTCAAGTCAACTTCTTAAGAAGATTCAGCCCTAAATTCACCGAAATCCTGATGGACATTACTTACATGCTAAGGAAAGATCAGGAAATTAAGTGGACCATTGGAGCCAAGAAAGCTTTCAAAGATATAAAACAGGCCATCTCAGAAGCTCCTGTATTGATCAGCCCAGATTTTGAGAAGGATTTTTTGGTATTCTCTTATGCTTCAAAACACACCGTAGCAACAGTTTTGTTATAGAAGAATAATTGGGGTGAAGAACAACCTATAGCGTTCTTCAGTAAGATATTGAGAGATGGAGAACTAAAATATAGAATAATGGAAAAACAAGCCTATGCCTTGGTTAAAGCATTGAAGGATTTCACAATTTATCTCGTCCATACCAACATAATCGCCTTTGTACCCTGTAGTGTAGTAAAGAGCATACTTACACAACCTGACCCAGAAGGAAAGAGAGCCAAATGGGTTGCTGTGCTCCTAGAATATAACATAGAAATCAAGCCCATGAAGTTGGTCAAAGGGCAGGGATTGGCTAATATGATGACGGACTCCCATTGTGACTCTCTGCAGTTGAATTTCCTTGCTTCTTAGTTTGGTCAAGAAGAAGCTGAAGTGCAAGTGAAGCCCGCTTTCTCTGCATCCCTTTGGTATGCTGACATTGTTTTTGTATTATAGAATTTACAAACCCCTGCTGGGATAAGCAAAACCCGATCTAGATCCATAAAACTAAAAGCTGCAAAATTTTGCATCATAGAACAATACCTCTACTGGAAATACCCTGGGGGGATATTGTTGAATTTTCTCCTGGAGGACGAAGCTCAACGCATGGAAAAGGAGTTTCATGAAGGAGATTGTGGAGGACATCATTCCTAGAAAGTCACCGCAAACAAAATTCTGAGGGCAGGATTTTATTGGCCTTCATTGTTCTTAGATGTTTATAAGGAAACAACTAGATGCTACCAGTGTCAGATTTTTGAAGGAAAAAGGAAGGTGGTGTCTCTTCCCCTCAACCCTATATCTGTGGAAGCTCTGTTTTAGTAATGGGGGTTAGACTTCATCGATGAAATAAATCCAAACTCCTCTAGGAAGCAGAAGTGGATTCTGACTGCCATTGATTACTTCACAAAGTGGATCGAGGCCATACCCTCCAGGAGGGTTACAAAAGAAGTGATAATGGATTTCATAGAAAACAATATTCTGGCAAGGTTTGGATGCCCGAAGTGGATTGTGACGGACAACGCCCCTGCATTTAAATCCAGAAAGATGATCAATTTTTGCCATAAATACCATATAATCCTAAATCATTCTATGGATTATTACCCACAAGGGAACAGATTGGCCAAATCTTCTAACAAAAGCCTTGTGAGAATCATTAAGAAGCTGTTGGAGGATAATAAGAAAGCTTGGCACAACAAATTGAAATATGCCTTGTGGGATGATAGAATCAGCACCAAAAGGGTCATTGGTATGTCGCCATTCCAGTTAGTATATGGAGCCGAGGTAATTTTCCCTGCCTCTCTGGGTGTCCCAGTCATGAAATTATTGCGAGATCCGTTGGATGAGCCAAATCCCATTCAAAGAAGGATCAACTAGATCATTGACCTTAATGAAGTGAGGGAAAAGTCTTATGATAAAGTCCAGATACAGCAGGAGAAGATGAAGAATACCTTTGACAGAAGAGTGAAGGAAGATGTTTTCCAAGTCGATGACTTAGTGCTGAAATGGGATGGCCCGCATGAAGATAAAGGGAAGCATGGGAAGTTCGACCATTTATGGGTAGGTCCATATCTTATTGCAGTGCATAGAGGAGACAACGCCTTCATTTTACACTATCCAGATGGGTTGTATTATGAAGGAGGCACGATGAATGGGAGGTTCCTAAAGCATTACTTGGAATGAAGGGACTAAGATCCATGTATCATAATGTAAATATATTTTACATTTTAATCAGTATAGATGGTGAGTCGAAATATTTGAAGCCCGTGGAGAAGGCCCTAAGATCAAAAGAGGTAACCATTCTTTCAAAGTTTTTTTTTCTTCCAGGCAGTTAGATAATAGGAGGTTTTCAATGGTTTCGGCACTTGGTCTACAGGGTATTCTTTGCTACCTCACTGGGAGTATATCATCCCTCATGGAGCCGGTTGTTAACACTTTGTTAAATTTTGGGCACAAATGATACTCGCATCCTTCAGCCCCGTCGAGAAATGTTGAGAAGATAGCAGAAGGAGCTGATGGCGTACACAAGATAGCGCCGCTCAGCAGTGGGGTAAGCTTTGGTGATGAATGTCGAAAGCAGCGAGATAGTCTGTGGTTCAGGGAAGCGAGGCTAAGAAGAAAGTGTTGGACGCATTGAAGGCGTTAGAGGGGAGTCGGGATCAAAGGCTGAAGATGACCAGATGGCAGATCAACGACGTCAAAGCCATTTCACATGGCGAACATGCCCGACCGAAGCAGCTTTTCAGATTTGTGAAATAGTTTAAAGCTCAGATACATCCAATGGTTGAGATTGGAACCCAAGAATATCTACGGCTGAGAACAATTTCACATCCCAAACTAGCAAGGAGGAAGACACAATTACGGATTGCAAAAAGTGGCATGGGCTGTTTTGATCAATGGTGTTGATGTAGGCAGAAGCAGATCGGCGGTTATAGTTCATTTCACAATCTGGAGTAGCACGAAAGGAAACATGACCTTGTTGCGCGAAGAATGGTGGGGTCCGCTCAGATCGACGGTCGTGAAGGAAGTCGATCTTGATCGACGATCGATGGTTAGGCCGCATATGCACGAAGAAATTTCAACATTGGCCCCAGTCACTGCTCATTGCACAGGTCGATCGATGTTGTTTATCCCTTGAATCGATATAATCCCTAATAAATTAACCATTGAATGTCGTACATATAAATAGTAACAATATTAGTTAAATCACAAATATGATTAATAAGTTAATTAGATTAGTTTAAATTTTAAAGGGTACATTGTTCCATTGAAAGGGGAACCAATTGACCTATAAATGGTCAATGCTTGTAAATGTAAATATCATCTCATCTATCATCAATTTATTTATTATTCCTTATCAGAATGTGGGCTACTAGTTTCTTGTGGGAATTTTAGAAATATTACGAGCGTTAAGAATTTTTTACGATTCATGTACGTGGTATCAAAGCCATGTTGTTTGATCAAGCCTGTGGCCATTATTTCATAATTTTTTCTGGAAATTGGTCCTTCACCAGATTTTTTTGGTTTTTGGCCATTCAATCCACCATCCCACTCACACCCCTTAGTTCCATGTTCTGTCCTCCGCACCATCTTCTTCCACCTATACAAGCCCATTCCTTCATAACTCGACACTTTCACCCATTCCAATCTCCATACCTTTGGCCTTTGTTCTCCCTTCCATTATTTCTCCCACGCTCCCTCAACCTCTATTCTAGCCACATGTCATGCCTATAGTGCCTCTACCATACCCCATACACCAGCTCTCCCACTGCCATCTCCCTTCCTCCTAATGCCACGCTCTCCCACATTATTTATTCCTACCCATTCAATCATCCCATACTCTTATGCTACCCTTGCATTCCCTGCACACCATACCTGTCCCATCCACCTGTGCACTCCCTGCTCAACACCCTCCAATACACATTAAATATTCCTTCATCCCCTCAACTCATCCATGCTTTCTTTATCCAACAATGCTCCACTCACAGCCATGCTCGCTCCAGCTCTTCAACTCACCCCTTTGCAACCTCTAGCCCTCTCTCTTCCATCCCCAATGCTCCAGCATGCACCCCCGCGTTGATTCCTCCCAGCCTCCAATCCATATGCCCTCCCACTCCATGTTTTCCCCTTCCCCACTCTAGCACCTCACTATGTCTCCCAACCACAACACCGCTCCCTCCTCTCACGTTCATTTTCCTTGTCCATCGTTGTTACCGTGCTCCTCGCATCATCATCGTTACCTCACAACCGTGTAACTCCTCCTCCATCGCATTCACCCTTTTAAAAGCCCATCTACCATGCCCTCTCTTCCATGACCTGCACACTCCCTTACATTTCTAACTACTCTGTGAATATCCCTCTGTATTCATCCTCCCATCTCTCATCTCAAGCTATCCCTTCTCCTCCTCCAACACCCAAAACCCTAATTTTTAAATATTAAATTTTAAAACTTATTATTATAATTATTTTTTTATTATTATTAATACATTGTATTAATAATAATTATTATTATTATTTAATAATTGTAACAAATTATAATTATTAATTACAAAGAGAAGAATATTACACCTTTGGTGTGACCATTTATTATCGAAAGAAGAACTAAAAAGGTCAAAAGAAAAGGATGATTTGTCAATAAGATTTTATTTTTCCCAATGAACAAGTTCGAATAGAAGACAAAGTTCAATCAAAAGTTGTAATCACAAACGATGGAACCTACATATTCATAAATGAAATTGCAATTGCAAACAACAGTCGACGAGTTAGAGAAAAATAAAGAGACCAATAAAAATATTCAGTTCAAGATTATGAAGCAAGAATTGTGAAATCATTTAGCAGAACATGAGAATCGTAGCTTAAAATATCAAAATCAAGATCTCCATAAAAGGTTATTAGATAAGGATAAATAAATTTTACATCTAAAAAGTCACAATCAAAACCTGAAACACAAAATCAGAAATTGAAAAAATGTCGAAGAATCACCTTATAGAAGCAATAATGATCTAGAAGAAGAAATAAAAATTTTAAACAGAATCATCAAGGAGAAAAAAAGATGAAATCAAGCACATTCAGATGAAAGTAATATACCTAGAAGCATTTAGTTTCCATTTTCAACAACAGATTGGTGAAATCCAGCAAAAAGAGGGTGACACTAAAAATATGCACAAGTTGGAGATTGCAGTTGTCAAAAGCAAGTTATCAAATAACACTGAATAAATGTATCGATTAAGAAACCATAACAAGACATAATTGAAAAAATCAGAAATTTAAAAGGTACCAAGAAGACGGAACAATCAAACGAAGACACCAAAAAGAAACTACTAGATAAAGAGGAAGAAAACAAACACTTGAGAAGTTTTAATCAAGAATTAGAGGAAAAAATCAAGAAGTTAAAAGAGGAAAAAAATATGCAAGACAAAAGGTTAGAGGAGATTTAGAGTGCACAAATCCAGAAGGAAGCATCTAGACTCTTCGAAAAACAAATTCAAGTTGACGAAGAAGAATAAAAAATAAATTTGGTCCTCATCACAGTTAAAAAAGAATTCAATCCAATACAAAAGATAACAATAAAAACTCTCTATCGACACCTCCTAATTCCTTTCCTTGCCCCATCTTGCCACCCTGATAAGAAGATAGACACTGAACTAATGAACCACAACTCCACTAATCATGTGGACCTACTAATCAACACATGTACTAGACTGCACAATCTGTACCATACTACACAACCACTGCCACTACTAACCATTGTTCATCATTTGATCACTACTCATCCACTTATCATTATCTACTGTAACACACTTCTCATCAACTGATCATTGTATGATGCATCACATTGCTCATCATCTGATCACTGTCTGCTCATCATCTGATCATTACTCATTAACGCATCATTGCGCCGGAACTAAACCAGTAACCCGTCCAATTGTGTTGTACCAATCAATCATCCAACTCATTCAATATGAGTCTACTCACCAAACTTAGTCCACCTGGTTCAAACCAATGTCTCATAAAACTTAGCGAATCTGAGTCAAAATAGTTGCACATAAGGCAACTTGTACCAATCTCACTCAACTGAACCAACCTGTAACAAGATGCTTGTGTACCTTTTTGAAGATCATAATATAAATAAATAGTAGACAAACCAAAATAAACTCTATATCATGTCATCACATATCCCTCATAACAATCTTTCCAATGAGCGAATAATTTTGTAATTCTGATTCCATATGAGATAGTTATGTCAATTTTAGTGAAGATGCTCATAAATTTTTCGGTCACAAAATTTCTCCCTTTTCTCCTAGAGTTGCGAAATTCCTAAGAGAATTGATGATGAACAAATGAAATTTTTGATATTATATTTATATAGGTTATGGAGAAAATTTATTACCTTGGGCCGACATGCAATTCAAAATTACAAATAATTAAATTCTCTTTCATTTCGTCGGCTCACCCAAAAAGGTGGGGTACAACTACTTCAAAAATTCATATCTCTTCAACCGTAAGGAGTTAGAAGATGCTCCACATATCAATGGAAATGGATTGATGAGGAATATCTCCCTATTATGGGTTTATTTTCAAATTCGTGTTCTAATACCCTTAAATTATTCAATATGTACAAGACCTCAAATACCCCACACATGAGGGCACCAAATACCATACCACCAACTACAAGAGTTTCAAAGTATTATTCAAATTATTCTTAAAAATATCAAGGAAAACATGTGGGATCTAATTCCATATACATCCCAATATCCATATAACCACAAATAGGACCATACATCATCATGGTTCAAGACCCAAGGCACCACATGCAAGGGTTTCAATGACTCTTTCAAAGATATCATATAATATTAAAAACAAGATACTTTCCATGGGATTTAAGGGATCAAACATCATCATGTTCAAGGTTTCCATATCATTAAAAACATATCCAATGGTTCCACTATATATATTCATCACCATAAGAGTACCAACACCCCAAAAGAGGTACAAAGACCACACCACTAGTTTGCAACACCTTCCGGGATTCATATACATGATCACAAGGCTGCAACATGCCAATCACGATATATCGTCCAAGGAACATCAAACCACCATATATTTGGGTTCAAGACCTAAAATTTAAAGGGCACCAAGGACCCCATAAGAATGGGTTCCATCATACAACCATAAGTGTGGGTTCCAAGACCTAATTCTCCACACACAAGAGGATCAAGATCTAAGATTTTGGACTTAAGGACCCAAAAGAACTTAAAAACCTCAAGACCATATAATGAAAACCATGGAACTCACCATGAACACATCAAGGACTTTACACACATGAGCCACATCATCCATCCAACAACCAATCAAGAGACCAAAACAAGTACAAGCATAACAAGTAGCACAAAGACCAGTAACCAAAGATCAGCCATGAGTAAGGAACTCGACAATGGACTAAAATGGGACCAAGATACAAATTAGGGGCACTTGACCAAGTCAATGGGTAACAAGGGATTTTTTCATTGTTCCAAGGCCTCCAAGGGCTTCAAGCTTGGGCTGGGACAAGGTCAAAATGGCTCCTCTGACACAAAAAACCACAAACTAAACACTAACCATCAAGGGCTCCACAAGGGGCACCAAGCACTCAACAGTTGGCATTAATGACTAGACACAGTTGGTATCAATGACAACTTAATCAACAATCTCCCCCTTTTTCATTGATGAAAACACCATAACTCGTCTTCAGAACAAGATGCCCATGTCAACAAAAATTATCTCCCCCTTTGGCATCAATGGAAAAGGGAACATCCTTTGACCATACTGCTCCTCCTTAGGGCATGCTCCCCCTTAGGTTATGCTCCCCCTGTCATCAAATTCTCTTCCTTTTCAACTTTTATTCAAGTTTCCATTAATAGGAATAAGAATTTTTTTTGCCAATATTGCTTCTCTTATCACTTAGTGCTACTTTGACGAACTTGTATTATGTCACATGAGTACTGCTAGAACCAACTACTATATCACACTCAAATATGAAAATCAAGTAGATATACCCTTTTACACATTCTTTGTACACTTGATATTACTGGTTGATGGTTGTTCACATCATTCGATTGATCTTTCTTTCTTCTCCAAACTTTAACTTGTCCCTACATGCAATGTTTTACGAAATGACCATAATGATAGCAATTATAACACTGAACGAAAAAACCAGATTGATTTCTTCCCGGAGTGATTTTGTCATGAGCTCTGCAAAGAATGGCTTTGTGACCATAGTTGTTACACTTGTAGCAGTGACCATGGAACCTTATAGGATATCTTTGAGTAGTAACTTATCTTGATTCTTGTTGATCATGGGATATTCTGAGAATACATGTATTACTGTTACACTTTTCCTCTTTTACTATAGATATTTTACTTTCTTCAATGTTATTCGGGATCTTTGAGTTTGTATTTAATTGAGTAGTTGTTTTATCTAGATCTTCCTTCAAAGAGAGGATCTTCAATTCTTGTTGTTGACAAATTTCTATGTTTTCTTGGATTTGTCTTGTTAGATATTATTCTATTTTCTTGACTTCTTCTACCTATTTGTTCAGATGAAGATATTGTCTTCCATCTGTCCTTTTGAATTCTAATTATCCTCATGAAATTTTTGCAGTTGATATTTTAGTGCATGATTCTCCTTTCTGAGTTCTGAGAGATCCTTTTCAAATTCAAAGTTTGTGAGACATATGTTCTATAAATCACCTTCAAGGATTTGATTTCAAGTTCTTGTTTTCGTCTTAGTTTCTCTACCAATATTTCTTCAGTCTTGTAGGTTCTTATCTCACTACCTTTGTCTTGTAGCTAGCAGATCAATTATTTCTCCTTATTATCTAGTTGTATTTTGAGCTTGATGATTTCTTCTGATTTCTTTTCAATTTTTGTAGCCGACTTATCAAGTTTATCTTTTAAAGAGTTGGATATGGGTTCTTTGATTCTGGTAGCTTATTCAACTTGGAGTTTTAGATCAATTATAGTTTGTGTGGCTTTCTCAGATTCTTCTTGATTCTTCTTATTAGATTTGTCCAATTTCTGCCGCAATACCTGGTTCTGTTCACAAATATTTTTCACTTCTTGCGAAACATTTGTAATTTCATTGTCTATCATAGTATATGTTAGATTTCTAGCACTTATCAGAGAGCAAGGATTTTCATCACAATCTAAAGTATTACGTTATATGATATAAAAATGGATCTTATCTTCTATTTTTGATAAACATATCTCTTTAAAACCATTACAAAAAGAGTGTGCAGGGGACGTACCTTCATACTTACCTGGATCTTGTACTGACATGTCCTCTGCTTGTTGTTCTTCATTTAGATGATTTATTTTGAAATACAATTCTTCAATTGTGTTGTACTTTCAAATTTTCTCCTTTTGGAGATCTGTCAAATATTCAACCATGAGTTTCATTACCTCTTCTTCTTGTTCTTTAGTGGAGTAGATCAGTTCTATTTTGAGCCATAGTTCCTTAGCTAAGATGCACTTTCCTATCTTCTTCTTTTGGTGATCTATTAATCCTTCAAGGATGGTTTCCATAGCCATTGAATTATTCTTCTCTGGCTTCCTTCTGAGCTGTTGTTTTCAATTTATTTGGAGGAGTATATCTAGTAAGAACCGATTGCCACTTACCAATTCCTTCTTCCTCAACATAAAATTTCATTCTTCTTTTCCAATAGAAGTAATTTCTTCCACAAAGCAATGGAACTCCATTCATTGAGAACCCCATCATGTGCCAAATATATCCTTCAAGCTGATAAGCATTTATGTGAAGGACCCGCTCTGATACCAATTGTTGGGCACACCAGGCACACATAGAGGGGGGTGAATCTGTGTGTGCAGTCTTTATTAAATTTTCAAGTTTATAAATAAACAACTTATTCAATATTATGCATTATAACATTATCATTATATCATCATCAATAGTGTTATAATCATCATCATATAGAAAGAATAGCAACTCAGTACACAATATTTTACTTGAAAACCCAAGTCCTGGGGGGGAAATCGCATAAGCTACAACTTGAAGGAAGCTACAATTCCCTATTTCTTCGTCATCAACCGGAAGGATGATAAGATATCCTTTCTTTTCCCCATCCTTCCACCCTGATAAGAAGATAGACACTGAACTACTAAACCACAACTACACTCATCTTGTGGACCAACTAATCAACACTTGTACTACACTGCACAATCTATACCACACTACAAAACCACTGCCACTACTAACCACTATTCATCATCTGATCACTACTAGTCGACTAATCATTGTATTTTGTATCACACTACTCATCAACTGATCACTATCTGATGTATCACATTGCTCATATCCTGATCATTATTCATGAACTCATCACTTTCTCATAACTGCACCAGAACTAAACCAGTAACTTGTCCAATTACGTTGTACCAATTAATCATCCGACTCAGTCAATATGATTTTTCATGCCAAACTTATTCCACCTGGGTCAAACCAATTGCTCATACAACTCGACCAATCTGAGTCAAAACAACTCCACATAAGGGAACTTCTGTCAATCTTGCTCAACCGAACCAACCTATACCAAGATGCTTGTGTACATTTTTTAAGATCATAAGATGAAGAAATGGTAGAAAATCCAAAATAAAATCTAGATCCTATCATCACACAACCCTCATAACAAGCTTTCCAACAAGCCAATAAATTTTAAATTTCGATTCCGTATGAGAAAGTTATGTCAATTTTAGTGAAGATGCCCAAAAACGTTTCTGTCACAAAATTTCACACTTTTCTCCAAGAGTTGAAAATTTCTTGAGAGAAATGATGATGAAGAAATGAAATGCTCGATATTATATTTATATAGGTTGTCGAGAAATTTTATTGCCTTGGGACAACATGCAATTCAAAATTACAAATAATTAAATTATGTTTTGTTTGGTCGGCTCACCCAAAAAGGTGGGGTACACCTACTTCAAAAATCCATATCTCTTCAACCGTAAGGAGTTAGAAGATTCTCCACATATCAACAGAAATGGATTGATGATCACTATCTCTGTATCATGGGTTTATTTTCAAATACTTATTCTAATACCCTTAAATTCTTTAATATGTCTAGGATGTCAAAGACCCCACACATGAGGGTGCCAAACACCATACCACCAACTACAAGATTTTAAAAGTCTTATTCAAAGTATTCTTCAACATATCAAGGAACGTATGTGGGCTCTACCTCCATCTACATCCCAATAGACATATAAGCACAAATAGGACCATACATCATCATGGTTCAAGACCCAAGGCGCCACATGCAAGGGGTTCAGGGACTCTTTCAAAGATATCCTATAATATTAAAACAAGATACTTTCTATGGACTTCAAGGGATTCAACATCATCATGTTCAAGGTCTCCATATCATTAAAAAAATATCTAAGGGTTCCACTACACACACACACACACACACACACACACACACACACATATATATATATATTCATCACCATAAGAGTACCAACACCCCAAAAGAGAGGTACAAAGGCCTCACCACTAGTTTTCAACACCTTATGGGATTCATATGCATGATCACAAGGCTACTACATGCCAATGACCATATATTGTCCAATGGACATCAAACCACCATATACGTGGGTTGAAGACCTAAAATTTCAAGAACACCAAGCACCCCATAACAATGGGTTCCAACATACCACCATAAGTGTGGGTTCCAAGACCTAAGTCTCCACATGCAAGAGGATCAAGATCTAGGCTTGTGGAATCAAGGGCCCCACAACAACTTAACAACCTCAATACCATATAATGCAAGCAATGGCATTCACCGTCAACACATCAAGGAATTTACACACCTAAGCCACATCATCCATCCAACAACCAATCAAGAGAGAAAAACAAGTACAAGCATAACAAACAGCACAAAGACAAGTAACCAAAGATCAACCATGAGTAAGGAACTCGACAATGGACTCAAATGGGACCAAGATACAACTTAGGGGCACTTGACCAAGTCAATGGGTAATGAGGGATTTTTTCATTGTTCCAAGGCCTCCAAGGGCTTCAATCTTGGGCTTCGACAAGGTTAAAAGGGCTCCTCTAACACAAACAACCACAAACTAAACACTAACCCTTAGGGGCTCCACAAGGGGCACCAAGGACTCAATAGTTGGAATGAATGACCGGAGACCATTGGCATCATTGACAACTTAATCAACATTAAATATTTATTCATAGTATGCATAAACTTTGAAGCAAAACTCGACTTTAAAAATGAATCTAAAAATGACACTACAAATGAAGCTAAACTGGAAGCAAAACTGGGAGCTAAACATGTTATTGAAAGAGGAGAACAATATGGCATTAGAAAATGAGCTAAAGAAGGAGATAACTAGGAAGCTAAAATGGAATTTTTATATGTTGCTAAAGTCTACGCCAAATGGAAGGAGGAAAATCGGAAGTTAAACTGGATTTTTTATTCAGCGCTAAAAGTGGCACTATTTAGTGTAGATGAGGTGTGGTTGGCGCAAAAAGGTCCAATAATAGCGCCATCCTAATATAGAGCTAAAAAGAGAGCCAATCATAGGTATTTGTTGTAGTGCTGGTACGTAAAAATTATTTCTCAGCCTAGAGTATACTTGTAAATAATGGTAACTAGTGGTCAACCAATCATAATTCCATTCTCCCCTTCCCATGCTAGTGTAAGGAATTGAGGAAGACAATTCCACCTCACACCACCTATTGCATCAGGCATGTGTAAGGGGAAGTGAGTGTGAGTAGTCCAACCACCCTTGAAGCAACATCCATGCTACTCAAGGGGTGCTCTATAGAGTTACGATGACAACATCTTCTCTTAAATGTGGGTTTTCTATGCCATTTTGGGGGATTCTTTGTTTTACTGATGGTACTCCCTCAATTCAATGCCAGGCTTGGTAAGAAGGATAAGATGGAGGGAGGGATTCTACTACTTTTGTGATTCTCTCCTTCTAACACAATGAAGGTTTCAAACATTAGTTGGTTCTTGTCACTAAGGTTAGGGGAAACCATGGTAAATTGCC
This sequence comes from Pseudotsuga menziesii, assembly GCA_001517045.1. NCBI lineage: Eukaryota > Viridiplantae > Streptophyta > Pinopsida > Pinales > Pinaceae > Pseudotsuga > Pseudotsuga menziesii. Next base: position 7,304 of record LPNX010214678.1, on the reverse strand, counting down.
ATTGTTGTAATAAGTGTTGTTGATCTTTGTGAGAAAAAGGGTTTGCATAGGGAGATCAAACAATGTGAAAAGATATTGTAAAAGACACAGTGCAACATTATAGATTCAACCCAATATTGAACTCGAGAAAGAGAGGGGTTTAAGAAGATTCTTTTGAAGCTTTTTTCAAAAATCTATATTATTAAGTGGCTTCCGCCTTCAACTCTTTTCATAAGATTTGATCCTATAATCTATGAGGATTAAATCCCACACAAATCAATTGAGCTAGACCTTATTAGATTACTTTATAACTTATTGTTACCTAAAATAGGAAAAAATTTTGAGTAGTAGATCACCCTTTTTTTCTTCTTTTCTTTGGAAGATGCAAAACCTATCATAAGTGAGTTGTCAAATTGGCATTTAAGGACATCCATAATTGGTTTTTACCGGCAAATGTGAATTGACTCATCACCCTTATTCAAGGAAAACCGAGGCACCTAAAATAACTCGTTGGTGATCAGTGAGGGGTAGACTTCCAATCCTCTGAGATGTCATGGGTCAAAGTGTTTCCTTGTATCTAAGAAAGACAAAAAGAAATCTTAGTCCATGCCACCGGCTTTACCTTTATTTGGAGGAAAAAACACTTTAATTAATTTTTTTTATTAAAATCCTTCCACGTCGCTTAAAAGTCCCACCAAGTACCCCCCATATATATATATGGTACGCGTCAGTGGCATTTTTAAGTGATGATATAAGTGGTACGGGTCAGTGGCACTTTTAAGAGATGATCTATATATAGATATATATATCATCCTTGTGAAAAACACATACATTCGATGAAGAGATCTTCGAGTCTGGACGATTTTCTACAGTTCGCTTAGATACAATAATCACAAGGCTGCAACATGCCAATCGTGATATATCATCCAAGGGACATCAAACCACCATATATTTGGGTTCAAGACCTAAAATTTTAAGGGCACCAAGGACCCCATAAGAATGGGTTCCATCATACAACCATAAGTGTGGGTTCCAAGACCTAAGTCTCCACACACAAGAGGATCAAGATCTAATATTTTGGACTCAAGGACCCAAAAGAACTTAAAAACATCAAGACCATCTACTGAAAACCATGGAACTCACCATGAACACATCAAGGAATTTACACACATGAGCCACATCATCCATCAAACAACCAATCAAGATACCAAAACAAGTACAAGCATAACACGTAGCACAAAGACCAGTAACCAAAGATCAGCCATGAGTAAGGAACTCGACAATGGACTAAAATGGGACCAAGATACAAATTAGGGGCACTTGACCAAGTCAATGGGTAACAAGGGATTTTGTCATTGTTCCAAGGCCTCCAAGGGCTTCAAGCTTGGGCTGGGACAAGGTCAAAATGGCTCCTCTGACATAAAAAACCACAAACTAAACACTAACCATTAGGGGCTGCACAAGGGGCACCAAGCTCTCAACAGTTGGCATTAATGACCAGACACAGTTGGTATCAATGACAACTTAATCAACAATCTCCCCCTTTTTCATTGATGAAAACACCATTACTCGTCTTCAGAACAAGATGCCCATGTCAACAAAAATTATCTCCCCCTTTGGCATCAATGGAAAAGGGAACATCCTTTGACCATACTGCTCCTCCTTAGGTTATGCTCCCCCTGTCATCAAATTCTCTTCCTTTTCAACTTTTATTCAAGTTTCCATTAATGGGAATAAGAATTTTTTTTGCCAATATTGCTTCTCTTATCACTCAGTGCTACTTTGACGAACTTGTATTATGTCACATGAGTACTGCTGGAACCAACTACTATATCACACTCAAATATGACAATCAAGTAGATATACCCTTTTACACATTCTTTGTACACTTGATATTACTGGTTGATGGTTGTTCACATCATTCGATTGATCTTTCTTTCTTCTCCAAACTTTAACTTGTCCCTACATGCAATGTTTTACGAAATGACCATAATGATAGCAATTATAACACTGGACGAAAAAACCAGATTGATTTCTTCCCGGAGTGATTTTGTCATGAGCTCTGCAAAGAATGGCTTTGTGACCATAGTTGTTACACTTGTAGCAGTGACCATGGAACCTTATAGGATATCTCTGAGTAGTAACTTATCTTGATTCTTGTTGATCATGGGATATTCTGAGAATACATGTATTACTGTTACACTTTTCCTCTTTTACTATAGATCTTTTACTTTCTTCAATGTTATTCGGGATCTTTGAGTTTGTATTTAATTGAGTAGTTGTTTTGTCTAGATCTTCCTTCAAAGAGAGGATCTTCAATTCTTGTTGTTGACAAATTTCTATGTTTTCTTGGAGTTGTCTTGTTAGATATTCTTCTATTTTCTTGACTTCTTCTACTTGTTTGTTCAGATGAAGATATTGTCTTCCATCTATCCTTTTGAATTCTGATTATCCTCATGAAATTTTTGCAGTTGATATTTTAGTGCATGATTCTCCTTTCTGAGTTCTGAGAGATCCTTTTCAAATTCAAAGTTTGTGAGACATATGTTCTATAAATCACCTTCAAGGATTTGATTTCAAGTTCTTGTTTTCTTCTTAATTTCTCTACCAATATTTCTTCAGTCTTGTAGGTTCTTATCTCACTACCTTTGTTTTGTAGCTTGCAAATCAATTATTTCTCCTTATTATCTAGTTGTATTTTGAGCTTGACGATTTCTTCTGATTTCTTTTCAATTTTTGTAGCCGACTTATCAAGTTTATCTTTCAAAGAGTTGGATATGGGTTCTTTGATTCTGGTAGCTTATTCAACTTGGAGTTTTAGATCAATTATAGTTTGTGTGGCCTTCTCAAATTCTTCTTGATTCTTCTTATTAGATTTGTCCAATTGCTCCTGCAATACCTGGTTCTGTTCACAAATATTTTTCACTTCTTGTGAAACATTAGTAATTTCATTGTCTATCATAGTATATGTTAGATTTCTAGCATTTATCAGAGAGCAAGGATTTTCATCACAATCTAAAGTATTGCGTTATATGATATAAAAATGGATCTTATCTTCTATACTTGATAAACATATCTCTTTAAAACCATTACAAAAAGAGTGTGCAGGGGACGTACCTTCATACTTACCTGGATCTTGTACTGACATGTCCTCTGCTTGTTGTTCTTCATTTAGATGATTTATTTTAAAATACAATTCTTCAATTGTGTTGTACTTTCAAATTTTCTCCTTTTTGAGATATGTCAAATATTCAACCATGAGTTTCATTACCTCTTCTTCTTGTTCTTTAGTGGAGTAGATCAGTTCTATTTTGAGCCATAGTTCCTTAGCTAAGAGGCACTTTCCTATCTTCTTCTTTTGATGATCTATTAATCCTTCAAGGATGGTTTCCATAGCCATTCAATTATTCTTCTTTACTTCCTTCTGAGCTTTTGTTTTCAATTTCTTTGGAGGAGTCTGTCCAGTAAGAACTGATTGCCACATACCAATTCCTTCTTCCTCAAGATAAAATTTCATTCTTCTTTTCCAATAGAAGTAATTTTTTCCACAAAGCAATGGAACTCCATTCATTGAGAACCCTATCATGTGTCAAAGATATCCTTCAAGTTGATAAGCATTTATGTGAAGGACCTGCTCTGATACCAATTGTTGGGCACACCAGGCACACATAGAGGGGGGTGAATCTATGTGTGCAGTCTTTATTAAATTTTCAACTTTAACAATCAACAACTTATTCAATATTATGCATTATCACATTATCATTATATCATCATAAATAGTGTTATAATCATCATCATATCGTCATCATCACATAGAAAGAATAGCAACTCAGTACACAATATTTTATGTGGAAACCCAAGTCCGCGGGGGGAAATTGCATAAGCTACAACCTGAAGGAAGCTACAGTTCCATATTTATTCGTCATCAACCAGAAGGAGGCTATGATATACTTTCTTGGCCTTGTCCTTCCACCCTGATAAGAAGATAGACATTGAACTACTGAACCACAACTACACTCATCCCGTGGACCAACTAATCAACACTTGTACTACACTGCACAATCTGTACCACACTACAAAACCACTGCCACTACTAACAACTGTTCATCATCTGATCACTACTAGTCGACTGATCATTGTATGTCGTATCACACTACTCATCAACTGATCATTATCTGATGTATCACACTGCTGATATCCTGATCATTATTCATGAACTCGTCACTTTCTCATAACTGCACCAAAACTAAACTAGTAACTTGTCCAATTACATTGTACCAATTAATCATTCGACTCAGTCAATATGAGTTTGCATGCCAAACTTATTCCACCTGGGTCAAACCAATTTCTCATACAACTCGACCAATCTAAGTCAAAACAACTCCACATAAGGGAACTTATGTCAATCTTGCTCAACTGAACCAACCTATACCAAGATGCTTGTGTACATTTTTGAAGATCATAAGATGAAGAAACGGTAGAAAATACAAAATAAAATCTAGATCCTATCATCACACAACCCTCATAACAAACTTTCCAACAAGCCAATAAATTTTTAATTTTGATTCCGTATGAGAAAGTTATGTCAATTTTATTGAAATCAAGGGCCCCACAACAACTTAACAACCTCAAGACCATCTAATGCAAGCAATGTCATTCACCATCAACACGTCAATGAATTTACACACATAAGCCACATCATCCATCCAATAACCAATCAAGAGAGAAAAACAAGTACAAGCATAACAAACAGCACAAAGACTAGTAACCAAAAATCAACCATGAGTAAGGAACTCGACAATGGACTCAAATGGGACCAAGATACAACTTAGGGGCACTTGACCAAGTCAATGGGTAATGAGGGATTTTTTCATTGTTCCAAGGCCTCCAAGGGCTTCAAGCTTGGGCTTCGACAAGGTTAAAAGGGCTCCTCTAACACAAGCAACCACAAACTAAACACTAACCCTTAGGGGCTCCACAAGGGGCACCAAGGACTCAACAGTTGGAATTAATGACCAGAGACCATTGGCATCATTGACAACTTAATCAACATTAACTATTTATTCATAGTATGCATAAACTTTGAAGCCAAACTCGACTTTAAAAAGGAATCTAAAAATGACACTACAAATGAAGCTAAACTGGAAGCAAAACTCGGAGCTAAACATGTTATTGAAAGAGGAGAACAATATGGCATTAGAAAATGAGCTAAAGAAGGAGATAACTAGGAAGCTAAAATGGAATTTTTATTTGTTGCTAAAGTCTACGCCAAATGGAAGGAGAAAAATGGGAAGTTAAATTGGATTTTTTATTCAGCGCTAAAAGTGGCGCTATTTAGCACAGATGAGGCGTGGTTGGCGCAAAAAAGTCTAATAATAGCGCCATCCTAATAGAGAGCTAAAACGGGAGCCAATCATAGGTATTTGTTGTAGTGCTGGTACGTAAAAATTATTTCTCAGCCTAAAGTATACTTGTAAATAATGGTAACTAGTGGTCAACCAATCATAATTCCATTCTCCCCTTCCCATGCTAGTGTAAGGAATTGAGGAAGACAATGCCACCTCACACCACCTATTGCATCAAGCATATGTAAGGGGAAGTGAGTGTGAGTAGTCCAACCACCCTTGAAGCAACATCCATGCTACTCGAGGGGTGCTCTATAGAATAGTTACGATGACAACATCTTCTCTTAAATGTGGGTTTTCTATGCCATTTTGGGGGATTCTTTGGTTTATTGATGGTACTCCCTCAATTCAATGCCAAGCTTGGTAAGAAGGATAAGAAGGAGGGAGGGATTCTACTACTTTTGTGATTCTCTCCTTCTAACACAATGAAGGTTTCAAACATTAGTTGGTTCTTGTCACTAAGGTTAGGGGAAACCATGGTAAATTGCCATTGTTGTAATAAGTGTTGTTGATCTTTGTGAGAAAAAGGGTTTGCATAGGGGGATCAAACAATGTGAAAAGATATTGTAAAAGACACATTGCAACATTATAGATTCAACCCAATATTGAACTCGAGAAAGAGAGGGGTTTAAGAAGATTCTTTTGAAGCTTTTTTCGAAAATCTATATTATTAAGTGGCTTCCACCTTCAACTCTTTTCATAAGATTTGAACCTATAATCTATGAGGATTAAATCCCACACAAATCAATTGAGCTAGACCTTATTAGATTACTATATAACTTATTGTTACCTAAAATAGGAAAAATAATGAGTAGTAGATCACCCTTTTTTTCTTCTTTTCTTTGGAAGATGCAAAACCTTTTTTCAAAAGAAAAAATACCAGTCTTTGTTATTCATATGAATCAAAAGACATCTTTTACAATATCAGAATGTAGATATTCTGATCCCAAGTCCATGCATCTACCAAAGTAGATATCAATACAGAGCAACAAATACATCAAATACAAATCTGCAATATAAGAGCCAGATCCCATAACCAACAGTAGCAACTAAGAGATATATACCGCAGCCAAAGAAAATGGAGAAAAGTCTGAACATAGCAGACTTTACTCATCATCCCTGATAAACAGGTCAGAAAATACAGATATATATCGAAGATGAACTTCAGCTATACAAAATCAAAGCATCACAGGCTGGCAGGAAGAACTCATCATAGATCAGCAAGAAGAAATCTATCAGAAGCAGGAACCATTGCTGAAATAAAAAGATATTCAGCGACTCTAAAAGAGATTTAATACTCCTTGATTTACAATGAGTCCATCCAAAGATTCAGAGAAAGAAACAAGACCTAGATCCATCTTCATGCCTTGCCTTGGAAGATGCAAAACCTATCATAAGTGAGTTATCAAATTGGCATTTAAGGACATCCATCATTGGTTTTTACCGGCAAATGTGAATTGACTCATCACCCTTATTCAAGGAAAACCGAGACACCTAAAATAACTCGTTGGTGATCAGTGAGGGGTAGACTTCCACTCCTATGGGATGTCATGGTTCAAAGTGTTTCCTTATCTAAGAAAGACAAAAAGAAATCTTAGTCCATGCCACCGGCTTTACCTTTATTTGGAGGAAAAAACACTTTAGTTAATTTTTTTTTATTAAAATCCTTCCACGTCGCTTAAAAGTCCCACCAAGTAACCCCCATATATATATATGGTACGCGTCATGGCACTTTTAAGCGATAATATATATGGTGGTACGGGTCAGTGGCACTTTTAAGAGATGATATATATATATATATATATATATATATATATATATATATATCATCCTCGTGAAAAACACATACATTCGATGAAGAGATCGTCGAGTCTGGACGATTTTCTACAGTTCGCTTAGATACAATAATCAGATCGTGGT
>LPNX010214677.1:244602-294690 GCA_001517045.1 Pseudotsuga menziesii | reverse complement strand
TAGTTACTCATGTCGAGTTATAAAGTATGCATCAGAATTGTGTAACCAAAAGTTGAGTTTCTCACTATTAATTTTTAAATTGAACTTTGGGATTTTTACTCTATTTTTTTACTAAAAAGAAATATATGGTAATAAATTTTCCTATTGTCAATTAAGAAGTTGATGATACTACTTGATAAGTGGATGTGATGCCAAGTTGATGAGGAACACTAACACTATAATGATCTCCATACCAAGTGAAAGAAGTTATTGATTGCTTCGAATACATAATTGCACAAATCTAAATATTATCAAAGAGTGTAGATCTACTAGAATATAAAAGGCATAAACCTTTAAAAAAACTAGATTTAAATTCTTGATTTTAAGAAGCTTAAAAATATTAAATCTAATAAAGACAAAAAAATAAAAAAATAAAATAAAAATAATTACATCTAAAAATCATAATCAAATTATGGACAATCTCAAACAAATTTAGAGGACAATAAGATGTCACAACAAGAATTGTAAAAAAAATTATAGAGGACAAGTTTGCAAAAATCTGGCATTCAAACATTCCACAGAAGATCAAATGCTTTATCTGGTTAGCATATAACAAGAAATTGAACACTTGGGAACACTTCCAATCTATATGCTTTTCATAAAAATATCTCAAAAATCTTTCTCCATGATCTAAATAAACCCATATTGTCATAACTATAACCTTAGATAGAGTTCATCAATCTAAGAGAGGGAGGGAATCACCGAGACAGTGATCCAACTGTAGAGGGCCGAGAGGCCCTAATCAAAGAGCAACTTCAGAGAGAGAGAGGCACAATCAAAGAGAGGGATGCACTCAGTCTAAGGGGAACACTACCCAGCTATCCTTCAGAGATTAGACTTGTGCATCAAAGCCTTTTGGCTCAGAGATAAGTCTATGTTGGATTGATCTATTGTACCAATTGTAAATTGCTTGAAGATAATAAAAGCTATTATATCTCTCATTGGTTTTCTAGCAAGTATTTTTCCAGGGTCATTAGACCAAAAACTTTGGTGTCAATTTTTATGTGTGATTGCTATATTGGTTAAAAGAAGTGAATTGATCTCATGTGTTTCAGTTTCTTGTCATAAATACTTGCATGTGATTTAGAGAGACCTAAGACCAAGTTGGGATCAAGTATTTGAGAGAGATTCTGAAAATTTCACATTTAAGTAGTCATTTTGGCATTTTCACTCCCATTTTTTCTATGACACCTCAGGGTCCAAAACTCACAAGTTAAAAAAAAATGGAACTTGTGTCCAAGTTTTGACTTTTCGATCGTTGCCATTTCGGAGATACACACGATGTAAGTCAAGCAATTTGAATAGCCCAAAAATTAGGCTTAAACAAGTGTCTCGGGTAAAATTGTTATACCTAAAGTTTTAGAACTCTAAATTGAGTGCCACCAATTGCATTGAAAAGAAGACGAAACAAAGTACTTTTGTTATCAATCTCATATCTGCAACTGAAAAATTGTACATGAGATAGTCTATACAACTTCGCCTTTCCAAGAAAGCCAAAATCAACAAAAACTACCTTATCATCTATATTAAATGACTCAGCAAAATATATAAAAAAAAAATTATTGCAAGTTCCAAATACCATCCTAGATTCAAAAAGGCCGGTAAGTCTCAAACTTTTCATCATAAGTCTAAATACAACAATTTAAAATATTCAAATGTATCCTTAAAAAATCTCGCTTCATTCAACTAGTTCCACAAATAAAATAAAACCTTCCATTCCAACCTCGAGAATGCTTGCTTTGAAAGGAAATCTACTTCCTCATTGAATTCAAGATACACATGTTGGAATTGCATTGAATTCACCATACACATGTTGAAATTGCAAGCGTGCAAATGCTAAATGAAGATTTCTCATCTTGATTTTCCATCCATCCAACAAACCCACCTATAACTGATCCTTTCGCATACACTAGTCAATAACAATTTCAGAGTCCCAACAATTTACAAAAAAAGATTTACTTAGTACAAGCAAACAACAAAATCGCCCATAGAGCAGAGTGTTAGTTCACACTTTCTTCCCCTCTCTTGAGAAACACCATCAATATAACCAAGAAGAGACTGCTTATCATTAAAACAAGGCGCATTGGGAATTCTATATTTCTTACATTATCATTCTTGAAAGCCCCAATGACCTTCAAACCAACCCTCATAGCATCCAATCATTATATAATAATCATATTCATGTAACTTGTAATTTTTTATCCTTGGATTCCAAGGATAACAATTATTTAGATCTTCTATATCTACCAATTTCCTAGGTTCGAAGATGTTAACTCCACTAAAATTAAGTGCAGCAAATATATTTTCTTCGTAACGACAGTTTTTCTCTCCCTTCATATATCTTGAAGAATTTTTGACATGAAGTAAAGTTTTTTGCACCAAGATGTTTGAGACAAATGTGAACAAAGTTCTCCACTAGGTTATCCACTAACTCCTCATCAGACATGCCTTTTTCTAAACTATCAAATAGTTTCAAAATAGATTGGTGGGTTAACAGCAATTCTTATGTGTTTCCCAATGATGTTCTTTTTCTTATTAATAGGTTATACTGGTTAGGCAATGATAGGTACTAGACTACCTATTCTCACTTACCCGCTAACAATTACCTTCACGGCGTATTATTGCACCTTCCTTGGGGCAATTGCTAGTATTAATATTACATGAACTATCACAATATTTAGGCCGAAGGCCTTCTTTCTCCGAGGTCAAACCCAGTATATCTTTTGGTCGTCCATTGATCAAATAAAAACGTGACACGTGTTAGAAGGAAGGTCTATCTTTAATTTTATGTGTACCATCGAATCCTAAACTTCCACGCTTGTCCATGTGTTTTGCTCATGTCGAAGATATTAAATCCTGAATACTGAATCGTAGAACAAGTTTCAGAAATCGAATGTAGATAAATCAGACTTACCCAGTATCTGTAAGCAATAACTTCCGCTTTGCCAGGTAACGATTGTGGAGCCCATCCAATCCAAGTCGTCTGCAACAACAAAATTTACAGTCATTGCATCTATTTAACATTTGATTATTATCTAAGCTCAGATCTTGGATACCTTCTTTGTCAATCGAATTTAAAGAAGTAATAGCAGAAAATAAGTAACTTATAGTATTAGGAGATCGCGTTATCGATGCCTCTGCACTTCTTCCATGATAACCCTTTAACAATCAACCGCGTGGAGACGTTTTTAACGCGGAAGCTGGTTGCCTATGGCCGAATTCGGCTATGCCGGTTGGAACCGACACCAAATTTTCCTGCATATTATATATATATAATATGCATATGCATATGCATTGCTCAAACGAAGTATCCGTAACTTGGAAGCACCGCCCTTGAATCTTGTATATACTTGTTTGCGGTTTTCACATTGTGAGTAGTTGGAGTGGGGAACAAAAGACTGAATGTGTAGTGTTACGGATGATAAGAGCTATTCAGAGCTGCAGAGCATTTAATGCAGCGGTAGCAAGCTTGATGATCGTTGGATCTTGAGTTACTTGAGATCCAATGGTCATCAAACCTGCTGCAGCAATATTAAATGCCAATGCATAACTCTTGCCCATACAGACAGTGCACGAATTGATAGGCAAACGGTAATTAACCTGAAATTTCTACATACCAACCCTGTACACTATTTGCATTTTTAAATCTATTTTAAAGGTAAATGTGTTGTGTGGCCATATGGAATGTGGATCACACTTTGAATATTCCAATGTTCATGTTCTAGATTGTGCTTGACTTGAACATAATTTGGTTTATCTCATACAATATGCAAAATGTTTAGGAGGTGTTTAAGAACTTTTCAGAAGACATACCTTCAACTTTTATCATTTATTAACCAAAACAAATCTTCTTAATTTTAATTAAAAAAAATTTACAATTTTTTGTTCCCATATGTGATTTCTTCTTGATTAGTTTCATTTTCAACTATTTTACTTCACATGCATATTGATTTAACAATTTTATATTGTCAAAAAAATCATTCTTACAACATAATTTGCAATGTTCCATTTTACTACACATGTGAGCATATTGATATAACATTTTTTGTTTGTCAACAAAATAAATTAAACAAATGTTCCATTTTCATTCTTACAAACTTTGGGAAATCCGCATGCAAGGTTGTGTTAGCCATTGGAAAAACAGAGGGCTCTACTGTTTCTGGTGGAATAGTAGAGACTTTTGCTGGTAATTTAAAGATTTCGATAGATAGAATGCTTAGTTTTTTTATAAATACAATTTAATTTAATAAAAAAATTATAAAATGAGTTACAAAAATAAGTTTAAAATGGACAAAATCAACTAAAAAGAATGAGCTTAAAATAGACAAAAATAAAACTAAAGTTTTCATACTTTAATGATATCATACATAAAATAGTATTATGATGATAAAGTGTGTACCAAAACTATTTGAAAACCAAAATATATTATTTTACAATTTACAATTTTATATATAATATTAATATTGATTAGGAATTTTAATGTAATAAAACAAACTATATATATGTTGATATTAATTCTTTAAATTCTTTTAATTAAAGATTTATAAGAACTATTTTTTCATATATAATATCAATTTATATATATTTGTATAAATATTAAATAAAGTTTAGTATTTTTTTCAACTTTTTTTTTCTATTTCAAGTATTTATATTTAAAAAATAATAAAAATAACAAAATGTATATTTTAAAACTATTAATAAATTCTTAAAACTATTATTAAATTCAAATTTAAAAATAAATTAAAAATCTTATAATTTTTAATCTTATTTTCATTTAAAAATAATAATTTATACATTTAAAAAAAAACTTAAATATTGTTATTCAAATTTTATTATTATTTTTTATATACAACTAGATAAATTGTATTTAAAATAATGTTTATTTTAAATTTAAACTTATATTCAAACAAAATAAAAATAAAAATAATATATTAATTAAAGATTTAAATAATATATTCAATTAAAAATTTGTGACATATTGTTGATTGTGTTGTGTTATTAGAGATAATATATTTAAATTTTAAGTAGCTATACTATATGGTAATGAATGTATTTTCTTATTTTTAAGTTTTGAAATTAATTATAATGTGTTTTTATTTATTTATAAAGTTTATAGTTATTAATTGAGTTGTTTTTTTAACATGAAATTTTTACTTTTTAAAAAAGGTAAAAAAATGTTGAATAAATTGGAAAGATAAAAACATATATGAAATATAAAATAAAACAATAGTTTTTTAGTAAATATTTTGCAAATGAAATAAACTATATTTGTATGATACAAAGCAAACTTATAAGACATCTATAATGATAAATAAATTTTAGTAATATATATAGAAATTTTTTAGGATCAAGTAAATTAAATTGTACTGAGTAGATGAGAGAGCACTCAATTAAGAGAATGGTTAAGAAAATAATAAGTTAAAAAAAATATTGTAGATATCTTTCTACAATATATATGACTTTAAGTATGATATAAATATATTTTAAGTAGTATTAACTAATAAACACAAAATTTAGAGGTAAGAATTATTGATTAAATTATTATTAGTAGCTCTCAATCAAAATTTAATGGTCAAAACATGTGCATTCCTCCTCTAAATTACAAATTACATTTTGAAGTGAAAAGTAGGTAAGAATGGTCATAGACTCTCATTACAAGATAGAATAACACTTTAATATTAGGGAATTTAAAATCAAATACTCTACTTCTATGTAGACTTCAAAATCAAATCTTACAATTTTTAAGTAAGTCTACCATGTATTATTTAGAAAGTTTTTAGTGTTTAGAAGGTGTTGAGGATGATGTACATTTTCAAAATGAATATACAAAATCAAATATACTTACAGTTTTAAAGTAATGTTACCATGTAATATTTATAAAGTATTGTAATGTATCAAAAGTGTTGAATTTTAATGTTTATTTTTTTCAAAGCTAAAAAGACAACTTTATATTATAAAAGGTTGTCATACATAATTACAATTTTCCAAAAAGATTCCACTTTCAGCTAGCTATCTCAGCTAGACTAAAACATCCCAAGTACTGACCATCATATCGAAAGACTTTGCTCAGAACTGGAAAAAAACACTAGCTACATACAAAAAGAGTAGTCAAAACTCATATATTATTTAATATGCAATGAGAAAAAAATCTATTACCAAGTAGCATAGATAACAACTTCATTTGCACATCACATAATTTACTGTACAGTGTGAAGTGTGAACATGTTGAAATTCAACATTTATTTTTATTTCTCTAACTTTTCAATATAAATATACAAGAACATGTATCTTTTCATTTCTTTAGGTTTGGTTCATTTCTCTATGTTCCTACAAACTAAGAGAACATTGTTTACAAATATTATTGTAAATATAAATTTATAATATTTATGACTTTAAGTATGATAATAATCTATATTCAAACATCAACAAACATTGTAAAAACACTTCTAGGTTGGTTTGTAGTTTAGATAGATATCATTTTTCAACTAAGAAGTGTTTATCTTAGGTTAATTTGTTCATTGTCAACTTATTTTAGGATGAGATATTGCCCTTCAATTCAATTTATGTAACTATTCAATTTTTCTTCGGTATTTTATTGCACCTTTTAAAACAATTGCTAGTTAATAATATATCAAAGTAACATGTACATATCAAAGTTATAATTTCTTAAAACCACAACACAATATTTTTATTATCTATATTTTTAATAAATAAAATTTATATATAAAATAATTATTGCAATCACTATTATAACAAACTCAATCACAGGGAATATACAACTTCAACTTTGTTGCTTATTAATCTTGTTTATAAGATTTTTCACCATCTATCTAAATGGCATCAGTATTTATTATGTAGATAATTTACATACTTACGTCAATATATCTATGAATTTAGTCTTTGTGAGAAGTTTTGTTCTGTATTATATTGTATTATATTATTTTGTGAAATAAGAAAAGAAGAATGGGTTATGCATAACACCTTGCAAAATTGTAGTGAGCATCTCCACTTCCAAGTGTTTTCATTAGATAGCATTGTGATTGGTGTATTTATTATGCCGTAGGCGTTTTCTCAATGAAATAAGCTGTCCCAAAAGATTCCTCGTCTCCCTGGCCATTAACATCCCGACATGTGTTGCCTAGTTATTGGCGAGTTTAATCGTTAAACTTTCTGGTTATTGTATCCCATGATCCAGTAGGGACGGAAGAAGGCGGCATGGAGTTGATCGATTGGTTTTTTTTGTCAGGATTTATTCTGTCTGTTCGTATTTTTTCCGCGTAAGTTCTTCCTCTGCTAAGTCCATGCTTATCTTAAACTCCTTGTTTTCGGCCTGCCTTGTTGTTTTTTTTGCGACTATTTTTTTTTCATGAAATTTACACAGGGTTTTCATAGCGTTGGAGTTGATCGGTTGGTTTTTTCTGTCAAGCTTTATTGTGTCTGTTCGTATTTTTTCCGTGTAAGCTCTTCCTTTGCCAAGTCCATGCTTATATTAAACTCCTTGTTTTCGGCTTGCCTCGTTGTTTTTTGCACGGCTGTTTTTATTTTAATCACAGGTAGAGAAACATATGGTGTTTCTTAATGAAAACATACGACATAGGATTTTTGGACTTGGACTTGTGCTTAGCATCCAATGTTTGAGATTTGAAATGAGGATGTTGTAGAATTTAAAATAAAAAATCGAAACTACGAGATTTATTTCCTTCGACATTTTTTATTTGAAAATATAAAAATTCTGAGATCTAAAATGTCGCAAATCGAATCTTGCAGAATCTAAAATTGAATCATATGATGTTTCTTAATGAAAACATACGACATAGGATTTTCAGAGTCCCAGCTTGGAAATCGAAAATGCGCAAATTGTAAATTCGAATATTGGTATTCCTTATTTCAAATGATGTTATTGTCTGCGTTTGATGCTACTGCTTTTAATATACAACAATGTACAATACATTAATTACCTTCTTGGACTTGTGCTTAGCATCCGATGTCAGAAATAAAAAATGCATTAACATTAACTGCATTGGAGACTTTTTTCTGACAACTAATGGTATATAATCGGATTTATGCAGAGCTTTCATCACATTAGTCCAGTTATAGAAAATACGAAATTGGAATATTGGGACTTTGCTAAATGTCAGAAATAAAAAACGAGGATTTTGGGGAATTTAAAATGGGAAATCGAAACTCCAAAAGCCAAAATGCAAAAAGAATATGACAACGATTTTCACAAATCGGATCTTGCGGAATCTAAAATGGGACCATATGCTGTTTCTTAATGAAAACATACGACATAGGATTTTTGGACTTGGACTTGTGCTTAGCGTCCAATGTTGGAAATCGGTACATGCGCACTTATATATTTGAACAAATGCTAAATGTCGCAAATTGGATCTTGCGGAATCTAAAATCGGACCATATGGTGATTCTTAATGAAAACATACGACATAGAATTTTCGGAGTCTCAGGTTGGAAATTGAAAATGCGCAAATCGTAAATTCAAATATTTTTGTTCCTTATTTCAAATGATGGTATTTTCTGCATCTGAACAAAGTATCTGTGCACTTCTTCTTGCTCAACTAATGATGATTTTTTTAAATATTTATATAAATATATGGAAATAAATTTTCCATGGAGTTTGCTGAGTTTGCAAAATCATCTATGTTGTATGTTGATAAATTAAATTAAGAATGTACCTATTAACCAAACTATAAAATATTGCGGCATGGTATATGATCCCACTGGTATTAACTATAACTATTTGAACAATAATTACTATTGAAAAACTATAGTAATTATCTCAAAATGGCTTCTTTTGATATAAATTTACGATATAAATTTATACATAGGACTAATTAATACCTAATTGTATAGATCTACAATACATTAATTACCTTCTTCGACTTCTGCTTAGAGAAAGATGTCGAAAATCGAAAATGCTTAGCGTCGGATTTTCGGAGATTGTGGCACAAGAGAAAAGTTAATGTTTTTTAATGTTATATACAAATATTACTTAAACATTTGCATTTTCTTTTGTTTTTTTTAATGTTATATACAATAAATATTTATATATTTGGGTTTTTTTTTTTTTATGTTATATACAAATGTTACTTAGAAATCGGGAAGCTGGAAATGCTAACATTTCTGGAGATTATGGCACAAGAGAAAAGTTAAGGTTTTAATGGTTAAGATATTACTTATACCCGATTTTCGATTTTAATATTATATCCCTAGTTATTAATTGCATAATTGTGTCTTCCTCATAATAAAAATTACCCGTCCTTATTTTCGTTCAACGACTGCTGAACCTGTAAGTTGGGGTTTCTGCTGGAGTTGGTATAGGCTATCATCTATTTGGGGACTGAATCCATTAGTTATTATATTAATATTTATAACCTGATAATGTAATAATTGACGCACTATAAAATACAATTAGGTATTAATTAGTCCTAAGTATAAATTAATATCAAAAGAAGCCATATTGAGATTGGACACTCACAAGAGTAAATTTTACAAAATGTTATTATGAGGTTGGGATTTTCATGATGTAGTATATATATGTAATGAATTTTCTTGTTTAATACCATTTGTATATAGTTCCCTTATCTCTTGGAAAACTTGAAAGGTCCCTTGAACATATTCAAATATTATCACGTCATCATATTAATCGCAAAGGTAACTGTTACCCTCAATTGTTGTTAGCGTCAAGTTATCTCATAGCGTGTAAACTTCACATTTGTCACTTTATCGATGCGTTGTTATGATGGTATTAATATATCCTTGTCACTTAAACATTAAATCATTGTCAATATCACGCGCTCCAAATACGATATCTTTCAAATCCAATAATTTCACATCTTGTATTATGCTCCCATTTTGGCCTTTCATATCACCGTTTAAGTGACCTTTTGGAGGCTGCAAGAGATAAGGGAATTATATACAAATCACATTAGTACCAAGTTAAGGATATATACTACATCATGAAAATATCGAACTCATGATAACATCTGCAAGATTTAGTGAATAAATAGACCCTCCTCTTGAGGAAAATATCATTTGGAACTGATTTATGGTTTTTTATATGCACAAAAACTGCACTTTTGAGCGTGATTACTTCCCCTCTCATGGCCGCGGAAGAAAAAAATGGCAACATGGTGATACAAAAGTCGGAATGGGAATAGATGGGAAGATAAGTTCCAAGTCCTACAACCAACGAAGGGACTATAGAACAAAGGAAGTGCAAAAACATATGGAAGCGGTTGCACCTTAGCTAGCAAATCGTATGGAAATTTATCTAGCAAAATGTATGGAAATGGGTCAAGATTGTAGTGCAGATGAATGTTGAACACATCACTTTGTACCATCAGGATTTGGTGTTTACTACCTTATTTGTATTATAAAAATAATGACTATTGACACAAGTTGTTCTTTTTAAGCTTCTTCAACATTGTCATCGTGTATAAAACACTTTTGTCTAACATCAATGAGAAAAATTGCATTTCCATTCATCTTAAACCTTTTTTTCCAAGATAAACTGAAACAATTGAAGCATCATGAATAACTGAATAAGTTTATGTTAAGTATTCAACCACCTGGAAGTTGCAGTGTTGAAAAATTGACATCTTAACAAATGAAGACAAGCAATCGAATAAACTAAAAGATAAACTAAAATAATACTTAGATGGCTTCACACAAATCCATACATATTCCAAATTACACAAACTAAAAGATTTCCTATTCTTAAGTTCAGAATCACGAAGGATGGGAGCTGAAGAACAAGGGAAAAGTCAAGAAAAAGTTAAGATTTCCGATTATGATTCCGAAAAGTAGTGAAAATAATTAAAAAAAATTAACATTACTGATTCCGAAGTTCCAAACTCGGAAAAATAGGGAAAAGCTAAGCACAAGGGAAAATCCAAGAAAAAGTTATTTCTGATTTTGAATTTCCGAAGTCGAAAAAAAAGAGGACGAAGAAAATACAAGGTCGAATGTAGTGGCTTAGGAAATGTAATTGGGTTGAGTAAGAGTATGTTCATGAAATGCAGCCCTCTTAGCTCCTTTGGAATACTTCCAGATAGATAGTCTATTATTGGACGCGTTGAAAACACTTAGAAACCGAAGCTGTCCAACTTCTTCAAGAATTATTTGGTTGAATTGATTTTTGGCGATATCCAAGCACGAAATAATTGATTTTGCAATCGGCTATAAGAACACACATATAGGATGGAATCTTGAATATGCACAACAATAACCCTATGCACTCTATACGATGATTCAAACTACAATGCTAATACCTTTCTGTTGTCCCATAGATTTTCGATTTAATAAATGTCCTATCATGATATTTATTGACTAAATCTTACAGAATGTAATTATGAGATCTGTATTTTCATCATATAGTATATATCTATAATGAATTTTGTTGATTAATATCATTTGTATATAATTTCCTTATCTCTTGGACAAATCGAAAGGCCAGTTGAACGTATTGAAATATTGGACAAAAACATGTACTGAAATGTTAAGTATTATTTTTTTGCCTAATTTTAAATGTTTCTTATGAGATGGCGAAACACCTTTTGTGGGTTTCAATTGATTCTTCCAAATGATATTTGCCTCAAGAGAAGGGTCTATTTATTCACTAAATCTTACAAATGTTATCATCCTACATATATTAAGCAAGATAGTTCATATATATTAATGATAAATATTAACCGAAGAGGATATATTTATACCCTCATATGAAACCATCGATAACGTAACAAATGTGAAGTTTACATATTTTGAAAATAACTTAAGGCTGACAACAGGTGAGGGTAACAGTCACTTCTGCGATTAATATGATGACGTAATATATATTATATATGAACTATCTTGCTTTATCATTAAATCATTGTCAATATCATGCACTCCAAAGAACAAATCTTTCAAATCCAATATATTTCACATCTCGGATTCTGCTCCCATTCTGAGCTTTCATATCACCATTTAAGTGACATTTCGTGTGCTGTAGGAGATAAGGGAATTATATACAGATCTCATTAATACCAAGTGATATTGACAATCCTTTAATGATTAATCAAGATAGTTCATATATATTACATCATCATATTAATAGCAGAAGTGTTTGTTACCCTCACTCGTTGTCAGCCTTAAGTTATCTCAGTGTGTAAACTTCACATTTGTCAATAAGCGATGATGGTATAAATATTTTTCATTAATATATATGAACTATCTTGCTTAATCATTAAATCATTGTCAATATCACGCGCTCCAAAGACTAAATCTTTCAAATCCAATATATTTCACATCTTGGATTCTGCTCCCATTCTTTTGTCAACTGAATCAACAATATATTTCAAATCCAAATCAGGAACACCAAATCTTTCAAATCCAATATATTTCACATCTCAGATTCTGCTCCCATTTCGAGCTTTCATATCACCATTTAAGTGACCTTTCACGTGCTGGAGGAGATAAGGGAATTATATATAGATCACATTATTACCAAGTTATAGATATATACTACATCATGAAATTCCCGAAGTCATGATAACATTTGTAAGATTTAGTGAATAAATAGACCCTCCTATTGAGGAAAAAATCATTTGGACCTCTTTTATGATTTTTTTTATGCACAAAAATTGCACTCATGAGCGTCATTACTTCCCCTCTCATGGTTGCCAAAGAAAAAAATCACAGCATGGTGATATCAAAACCTGAAATAGGAAGAGATGGGAAGATAAGTTCGCACTGCTACTTCCAACGAAAGGCCTATAGTGTCTGGAGAGACAATGGATTGGCGAAGATAAAAAATTTCCTTTTATTTCTCTACTCATTGCAACTTACATAAGGAGTATCATTATTTGTTTACCCTTATTCTCAATTGTTTTCCATCATCATGAGTAATGAAATTGCAACAAATTTATTCTTCAGGCTTTGCTAATATGCTACTATGCTATATATTTTTAAACAAGATATCAAATGCTTTGTCCTTCTCAGAGATGGATATTTCTCTACACCCAAATTCCCCAACTCAACATCTTTCCTTTCCAGTTGTTTTCAGCATCAAGTATTTTACATTGCTAAAGCATTATTCAGACTTGCAAGCTATGGAAATGTTTACAACATAGAAATGTTTACAAATTTAGCTACCGAAATTTATCTTCTCTCTCTTGAGAAGATAATGATAAATGTCCAACATTATCATTGGGTATAAATTGACTTTCCGTTCATAAAAATAAGATAACCTTTGTCCTAATTAACACATTTCCGATTTCCAATATTTGAGATTCCAAAACATATTCACATTTAACATTTAGTTATTTTCAACTTTCTCTAATATTGTTCTTTGCAAATATATTTTTGTTCACTTTGCAAACAACGACACTGCACACATTTTAAATTGTTATCATCTCTTTCGTTATTTCCATATGCATTGAAATACTTTATTTAAGCACAAACAATGAAAATAAAGGGTTGTGACTTATATTGCTTATGTAACTTCATAATGTTGTATTACACATGCTATGTGATTAAAATTATCTGTCCTTATTGTTATTAATTTCTCTAAATTTAATAATTTATATTTTTTTATAAATTTTCTTGGAATTTATGGCTATATGTTCATAAAAAATGTAAATACAATGAATTAAAAGTACACTAAATGATATCTCAGATTCATGAAATACTATTATTAAAAAAAAATGAATCGTATTTTCGATTCCAGAAATCCTATGTTTTCCAATAACGAACAGGCCAAGTTCCGATTTTCGATTGCCCGATTTCTGAATATGTGCTTGTTGTTATTAATTTATGAAAATTTAATAAGTATGTTTTCTAATAAGGAACAACCTATGTTCCAGTTTCCGATTCCCCAATTTCTGAAATTATATTTATATATAAATAATAACCTATGTCTACTTAGTTCTTCATTTACTTGTTTTAGGTAATGAACTTAGCCTAAATCTGCAAGGTCACTACAAATTTTTGATAATATATTTTTCGTTATCGTTCTCCAGTATTGGTCAATTAATAACTGTTGTTTAAAGCTTAGCACATTGATATACAGAATCAAACCAAGTTTAGACACCAAATTTTTGCCAAATTTATAAAGGGACCGATGACAAATAACACAGAGCAAATTTAAAATAGAAATGAACTTAGAGGAGGAATAACTTATGCGAAAATTTTGAATTCCAAAATATCATAAATATGAAGTATCGAATATTCGGAATAGGAACATCAACATGTTCCTGTTTGAACACACAATATTTTTGTATATGTCCATTATTGAAAAACATATGAAAAAGAATTTCAAAAATATATTCATACTTGTGAATGCCGTCAGAGATACCGATTCGAAATCAAATATATGACAAGTTGAATAAGTCCACTTGGTTTAAACAGAAAAGCTACTGCTTCCAATTATATATAATACTCTTGTAGAAAATGGACCACTAAAACAAATAACTATAATATGAAATAGGAACTATAACAGTTAAAATTAAACGTGAACTTAAGGTTTTCCGATTTCCGATATCGTGTTCCAAATTGGAAAAAATAAAGTTTTCCTTATTTGCAAATCGTAAATGGCAATGAAAATGGAAAACTAAAACAAGGAACTATAATCAAAACTACTCAATGTTCATGCAACATTGTACATAATGTAATGTATGTATAAATTCTTTATTGTAAAGCATAGTTTAATGTTGTTTTAATGTTATGATACAAATATTACTTAAACATTTGTATTTTCTTTTGTTTTTTTAATGTTATATACAAATATTATTTAAATATTTGCATTTTTTTCTTTAATGTTATGTACAAATGTTACTCGAAAATCAGGAAGCTCGAAATGCTAAGATTTCGGGAGATTGTGGCACAAGAGAAAAGTAGATATTTTAATGGTTAACATATTACTTATACCCAATTTTTGATTTTAATATTATATCCGATTTTCGATATTACTTATATTAACTATTAAACATTTTAGTTTTAATAAGGTGGATATTTCAGATTTCGTAATCATAGGTTTAATGGTTAAGATATTACTTACACCCGATTTCCGATTTTCGATATTTAGGATATTGGAAACCGGAGACTCAAGTTTTTGTTAAAATTTAAATTATATGTAAATATTATTTAAAGATTGTCTATTTCCTATTTCTGATTTTAATATACAACATGAAACCAAGTTTGCATAATTTAAAAAGATAGGTAAAAGTGGTTTCATTCATGCACAATAACATTAGCTTCCACAACTTATACCAATTTACAGGACAAAACCCTTGCCAAATTTAGACAAAGACCGATAAAAAATAACGCAGACCGAGTTTAGAATAAGGATCGATTTAGTGTAGAAAGAAATTAAGTGAAAATAATACGAACAGTGAGAATAAAACCTGAAACACCAAACCACTTTAACAAAATCAAGGGTTTTCAGTTTCCCATAGCCGAACGTCGAAAATCGAAAATAGCAACTTCGACATTTCTTTAATTCAAAATACAAAATTTTCGATATGCCAAATGTCGAAAATAAGAAATTGGGGAATCTGAAATCGCAACATAGGGTGCTCCTTATTGGAAAACATAGGACATAGGATTTCGAGAATCCGACATGTCGAAAAATAGGAAATCGGAACAAGATAGAGCGACAGATATGTTCATCCTCAAAATGTAATTTCGACTTTCCCAAGCTAACTCAAGCTAAGTCAAAAAATTTCAATTGCGGAAAAACTTAATATCGAAACATGTGTCGGAATATCATAAATACTATAGCCTATATCTTTGAAAATAAGAACATCGATTTGTCCCTATTTCAACACGGGATTTCTGCATTTGTTGCAAAACCAGAAATTGGAACATAGCATCTTCCTTATTGCAAAACATAGAACATAGATTTTCGATTCCAAAATGTCGAAAATTTGCAATAGGAACATGGACTTGTCTTTTTAAACATGATATGCAATGCTTTGCTACTTCTGACAGATGCAGATTTGTCTACATTCAAATTCCCCAACTCATCATCTCTCCCTCGGGATATTTTCATCATTAAGTCTTGTAGACTGCTAAGACATTCTTTAGACTTGGAACTTTATCATTATCATTTTGTATAAATTACTTTTGTCTCAATGCGCAAATCCAAAATTGTAATATTGGGACTTTGCTAAATGTCAGAAATCGGAAACAAGGATCTTGCGGAATTTAAAATGGGAAATTGAAACTCCAAAAGCTGAAATGGGACCATATGGTGTTTCTTAATGAAAACATACGACATAGGATTTTTGGACTTGGACTTGTGCTTAGCGTCCGATGTCGGAAATCGGTACATGCACACTTATTTATTTGAACAAATGATAAATGTTGGAAACCCAAAATGAGGATCCTTCGGAATTTGAAATTGGAAATTGAAACTTTAGTATTCGCATTTAACATTTTGTTCTTTTCAACTTTTGATAATATTGCTCTTTAAAAATTTATTTTTGAAAACTTTCCAAACAACGACAACATATTTTACATTGTTAACATCTGTTTTGTTATTTCCATATGAATTTGAAATAGTTTATTTAAGGGAAGTTATAATTTTTCATTTAAATTTTTTGAAATACTTTACAATTTCCCAATAAGGAACACCATATTTTCCGATTTTATGACATTTAGAATTACATAATCCTATGTCCTATGTCTTCGAATAACCAACATTTCGAAATCCCACAATATTACGTGTGAAAATAACAAAAATGTTATGTCCCCATTTTCAATTTTTTAACATATACAAATATCCCGTGTTCAAATAAAATTCCCAATTTTCGCTTTCGCAAATCTTGATCTCGAAACATCTTTAAACTTGATATTTATTAACATAAATAATTGAAAAAGGATAGTTAAATAAATTTCATATACCCAAATGAATCACAGGCAAGGATTGCTGATTAACTTTAACTTTACCTGATTCTGATCAAGTGAAAATAGTGGTCTAACATGTGCCACAATCTCCAAAAATCTTAGCATTTCCATCTTCCCGCTTTCCGAGTAACATTTGTATATAACATTAAAAAAAATGGAAATATTTAAATAATTATTGTATATAACTTAAAAAAAAAACAAAACAAAATGCAAATGTTTAAGTAATATTTGTATATAACATTAAAAAAAATTAACTTTTCTCTTGTGGCACAATCTCCAGAAATCTTAGCTTTTCCAACTTCCCAATTTCTGAGTAACATTTGTATATAACATTAAGGAAATCATACAGTTGAGGTTTTTCCAAGATTTCCAATATCGAAAACTGTTTCATTACATGCCCCTTCCAGCTTAAGATCGTAAATAGGTGTTCAATAAGTTTTTTCAAAAGCATGCTCTTTCCTTTAAAAGGTAAAAGCAAACGAATACTATTTTTTATAGGTTTATATTCAACGATCTAAGAACCGTTATGACATATTTCTTTAAAACAATGGTGAGAAGATAGCTTGGCATGTTCTTGAATATTTCGAATGCAGAACAAAGTAACAGTATATTATTGAATTTATTAGATAAATAAATCATATAAGACAAAACAATAATATGTCGCTGCAAGTTAATAGTGATAGTAGAGATCGCACTGATCACAGTAATAGACTGTGACAAAATCTTGTCAGGCCTGTCCATGAAAATGTGAAAACTAAAAAAATATTATTTTCAAACAAAATAGAACCCCTAAAAATTACTATTGCTTTGGATTTTATCTTCTCGTGGAAAAATCATGTTAAAGCGGAGAAATAACTTATGTGAAACAGATACAAATAGTTAAAGTAATCATATTCATGTTTTTGTTAAAATAATTTGCTGCTTCGCGATTCCCATTCTCGATCTTTCGGATATTGCAAACTCTAAACATATGTCCTTCAATATTCCTATTTACTATATATATATACTTGGATATATTTATATATATAGAAAAGAAATATATCTCTGTCATCATATATATAGATATTCGTATTTGGGATGAATGTCATCTGTATATAATTCCCGTATCTCTTGGACGATGAGAAAAATCACTTAAACGTACTGAAATATCTTAACGTCATAAGAATGCCGCTGCTCTCTGGCATAGCATCATCATATTAATCGCACAACTAACTGTCACCATCAATTATTATCTTAACGTCATAAGAGCACCGTTGATTTCTGTCAGAAGTGACTATCACTCTCACTTGTTATGAGCCTCGAGTCATCTCATACTATTTAAAGTCCACATTTGTCACATCATCCATCCAGTAAACAACAAACATCAAATATTTTCGCATCACAGATCACATTAATCCCAAGTTATAGTTTTTATTTGCACAAATGCCATTAATTCCCCTCTCATGGCTGACGAAGAAAAAAATCACACTGTGGTGATTTCTTATTTGTATAAACATCATTATTTCCCCTCTCATGGCTGCTGAAGAAAAAAATCACACCATGGTGATATCAAAGCTCATAATGGCAAGAAATGGGAAGATAAGTTGAGAGTGCTACTTCCAGCCAAGGGCCTATAGTGTCTAGACAGACATGGGATTAGTGAAGATTAAGAATTGCCTTCTAATTCTCTACTCCCTGCCACTTACATAAGGGGTATCATTATTTATTTACCCTTTTTCTCAATTGCTTTCCATCATCATGAGTAATGAAATTGCAACAAATTTAATTCCGATTTCCAATTTCTGATATTCATATTTGGGATTCCAGTTACATCTTCCAAGTCAACCTTTTGAAAAATTTGTCATTTGAGATAAATCACCAACGCTGGCAAGATCAAGTCCTTGAATTTGAGAATATTCTTCCCAAAGTGTTGTGTCAATACTGTAGTCTTACATGTAATGGAGTCCAATGGTTTGCCTAATAGTTTCAACATGCCCCCATTTTTGTATCGTGAATGTAAATGAAACTAAAATGGCAAGTCCAAGAAGATCAACCATTCTACCTTTGTCGACATAACTTGTATACTCCATCAACTAATATTCGAATGGTTGCAGATGCATAGAAAATTTCTCTACTGCACTCTAAAGCTCTACTTCATCAATTTTTTCTTACTCTATACTCAACCTAACATTTTGTCTGCCTTAAACATTTCCATTTTATACCATGTACACTACTCCTATTTCTATTTGTTCATACAAAGAAAGTACCAATTCATTGAATCCAAATATATGCATTTCAAAACCATAGTTGCTTACGATATTAATGTAAATTTGTCTTGGAAATAAATCGGCCTTGAATGTACCAAAATTTGCTATAACATTGGAGGAATCAATAGTGGAAACTGATTGAGAGAAGCTGAGTATAGTTTAAACAAAATTACAAAAATATTCATAAGAGCCACAATAACCCATGTGATACATGGGGGCTACATACAAAATTACTAAGAAAAAAACTTATCAAGACACCTGGAAAACTATAAACGAGCATAAACTTAAATGTAAACAAAAGGAAGCCAAATAGACAAAAAAAAACAAAAACAAGCTCATGGATTAGCATCGGTGATAGTAACAACAGGGTCCTCTTGCATTTCCTCAACTATACGACAAGACTCGAATAATTCCTCATCTTAAGATAATAGCACTAAAAGATTTGAACCCGGATTCTGACGTTAGAATCCGACATCATCCGACATTTCACACGAATGTGTCGGACAACAATCAATCATCAGAATGCTGATAACATAATATTTATATATCCATCGAATATCTGACACTCTTGTGTTGGATTTCTGACACTAGTAGTGTCGAGGAACAGACACTACCAGGGTCGGAGCTTCGACGTCTATGAAAGCAACACTGGCAGTTATCCGACGGGGAACTGACACTTACAAGGCAGTTTGTCGACGTATACGAAAGCAAAATTGGCGGATATCCGACACTGACGAGTCAAATATTCGACGGACTGTTTATAAAATAAAAATATATAAGAAATGACTCGTTTTTGTTTTGGACAGTCATTTGAATTTTGTTTTGGACAGTCATTTGAATTTGGAGGTTTTTGTGAATTTTGAGTAGGTCCGGTAGACATGGCAGAGAACTATGTTGACCCGTGGCAGCAAGAGCTCAACATCTTCTCATCACCAAAAATTACCAGTACACCATCCCCAAACACAGTGCAGAAGATGCTGGAAAATTTGACAGCTGGAAGTGAGAGCAGGGTTTTGGTTTCTCCTCCAGATGAAGAGAGCAGGGTTTTGGTTTCTCCACCAGATGAAGAACTGCTAGGTGTGTTTGCAGCATGGCCATTGAACCCAACCTTAGGAGGATGCCCGTACTCATTATTCCAACCTCAGAGTACAGCTGAGGCAATCGTTTTCATCAAACTTCCCTAGGCGGAACCACAAGGAACCCCAAACAAGGAAATCAATCCTTCAGTGTCACATGGAGCATGCACAGGAGAAGCCGCCGAACAATTGGACGAAATATCGAACTGGAACTCTGCCCCAGAAGACGAAGGCACCCAAATCACCTCTAGGAAATGAAATAATCTGTGTTTAAATCCCTCTAGAAGAGATTTTAACGTAATTTGTTGACATGGGTGTCCCATGGAAGAAGTACTAGAGATGGACGGATTAACCCTACTCGAAAAAATCACAGGAACAAATCCCGCCCTAGGGAAAATGAAGGAATGGGCCAGGAAAAATTGGACAAGGATTCTTCAAGGTGAAGGCCTAGTTATTAATTCGCTTGCAAATGGATGGTTTAGCTTCCAGTTCAGATGAAGAGAGGATGCAGACCTCATAGGCAACATCGTCTAGACATATGGGAAAAACCTGTTTCTGCTTTCCTGGTTATTAATTTGCTTGCAAATGGATGGTTTAGCTTCCAATTCAGATGCAGAGAGGATGCAGACCTCATAGGTAGCACCGTCTGGACATATGGGAAAACCCCGTTTCAGCTAAAGCAGTGGACCCCCTTGTTCGATGCCGAAACAGAGCAACTGGATACAATACTAGTCTGGGTCCGCCTGCCAGGACTACCATTGGAATTTTGGAACCTGACCTGGCTTAGGGAAATCGGGAATGAGCTGGGGACTTTCATTGAAGCTGACCTCTTGTTTCAGCAGACGGATATCAAAAAGGTAGCCAGGATCCTGGTCTCTTTGAACATCAGAACCAGTCTTCCAGAAGCCTTTAATTTTATAATGGAAAACAAGCAAAAAGAATAGCTGTTGGACTATGAAGGGCTCCCATTCGATGCCACAAATGTCATGAAACAAGACATTTGGCAAGCGACTGCCCAAACTTTGTTCCCTCAACAAATGGAAGAAGGAGGCAAGTTGGGCGAACAGAGGCCTCGAGCTCCAAAGAAACTGATTTGAACACAGCTTGAGACGAAAATCCTCTCAGGTGGGAGGGCACAGAACAACCATTGGATCAACCAGAAAGAGCGGGAGCATTAGCAGCAAAAGGGCCTCCTCAACAGACGGAACAATGTCTGATCGCGTCTCCCCCACTGGGTATGAACACTTCTTCCCTTAGTAATCAATTGAATGATTTATCTTTGAATGAGGAAAAATATTTGCCTACCCCTATCACAAACAGTCCCCCTCCCCCAAAACATGGCACCTCCTCCCCTGCATTCAAAAGTACCTCCAATTCAAACCAGGAAGCCTCCCCTTCCACCATAAAAAATGACTTGCCCACTCAGTCCTCCTCTATCCATTTCCACCTTCGTTCAAGGGATGTTCCAATCCCTCAAAAACCAAAAATCCCTACAAAAGGACTATTGGTAAATGCCCTGATCACATCCAAAGGGAAAGGGAGAGGAAGACCATCTCACCTCTCTATGGCCTAGAGCATGGGGCTCAGGGATCAGGCAAGTGGCAGACAAACAACCATTTTCGGGGCTCTTAGAGCAATGCAAACCCCAGATGGGGTGCCCAAATGAAATTTGTCTCCCTAGACTGCAGGGGTCTGGAAAGCACCCGAAAAAAGCTTGCCCTAAAAAGGATGATGGAGGTTCTATCACCAGAATTCATCCTTCTACAAGAAACAATGGGTCCAGAGCTGGAAGTTGAAACTAGTTTAACATCACTTCTTCCACAATACTCTTTCACAACGCAAAGTTCCATTGACCACTCTGGAGGTCTAGCAATTGGATGGAAGAAAACAAGCATTCGGTGCACAAACTCAGGAGGTGCATGCTTATATCTAAATCAAAGTCATTTTTTTCAAATTTCTTTGGGCCCGGGAATTGGAACCAACAACTATACAGAACTCATGACATTGAAATTACTTCTCTGTTTTGCTAATGAAAGAAATTGCAGACAGTTACAAGTATATGGTGAATCAATGGTGGTTATAAACTGGATGAATAAGATACAGAAATGTAGAACTGCTTCTCTAGATGCATTATTTGAAGAGACAACCCATTCTCTCTCATTCTTTGAATCAATCTCTTTCACTCATGTTTACAGGGAGCGAAACAAGGAGGTAGACAGGCTCTCAAAGAAGGGTTTGACATTGCAATGGGGTGAAAGGAAAATTTTGGAAACACAGGAATCCAAGGCCGCGAAATATCCGCACAGGACTTTTGTAAATCCATCACTCTAAAACTTTTTGTAAATTTGAAATATATTTTTGAAAGCATAGCACAAACTCAGTCTTTTATGAATGGATGCTTTACTGAATTGTTTACTGTTTTTTTTTCTACCATTGACTAAATTAATGTTTTAATGCATGAATTAATGAATGGTTTTTTCAGCTGTTGAATGATTGAATGGTTTAATGAATGGTTTAATGAATGTTTTAAAGAATAATTTAATGAAATCAGTTTTCAACTATTGAGTGAAATAATTTGCATTGTAGATGCATTGTTATTTGCTTTGTGAAATAGTGAAATAAATTGTTATTTGCAAGTATAGGCATTGGGTTTGGTGAGTTGAGAGTGATGTGAGGGGGGGGAGGGGACATAAGATCTTCCACCTTCACATGGTTGGTCCTGTTTAGTAGATAATATTAAATTATTCTCGAAACAGAGAGGAGCTCAATGAATGGTAAGGAAGAATACATTAAAAAACATCTATTTCTATATTTTTACTGTGTAATTTTCACTATTGCTATTTGATTCCTCCATTGGAACTTGTTACAGATAGCGTTGAGAAACATTTCCATAGTTAAGAGGCAAGAAATGGAGTTTTGATTAGATCGATGGCCTTATATACATAGTGTTTTTTAGTTATCCATGTTTTATCAGGTGATATATTATTAACAATTAATTTACTTGAATAGTTGAATAGTATTGTAATTTACATTGTAATAGAATTGTATTTATTTAGATTGTTTTTGTTATTTTCATAAACAAACATAAATATATTTGATGGGTCCTAACATGAAACTATTGCAACAGGACAAAAAATGAAGTATGTTGAATGATGTTTTGAAAGGTAAAGCATAAGAAGATAGTGTGAAGATCTAGAAATCAAGGTATAAATATGTTTTCTTTTGTTTGATTGAGCTGTGTATTGGGTATTTATGCATGTGCACACACATACATTTAGTTGATGATGATGATTACCATACATAGAGGTGAAAAACAATCACTAGAGGCAAGAATATAGACTATGTAAATGTTCTACAAGTTAGGCAAGGGTATTTTGACATCCTTGACATTTCTAGATTGTTAGGTTCATCATTAAACCAAAAAGTTTGGAGTTGTTCCAAAACAAGAAAATTCTGCTTTGAAAAATCTATCTGTTGAAACAACCTGACAAGTGTTTATGAAGTTCATAGAGGCACTCGAAACACATTCCTGGTGAGAAAGAAGGTCATAGGGCTTTAGTATTTCACATTGTGCACCTATCCACATATTTGGATTTTTTCTCTAGTTTCTCTTGAAAGATAAATGCTTTCCAAAATGGCTTCAAACCCATTTTTCAATTTTCAACCACCCTTACCAAATTGCATCCCTAGCTACAAATATTTTTCCAGATCAATGTTGCAATTTTCATCTTGGGATATATCACTGACGACCCAGATATACACATATTGGAAATACTAGGGAAAATGTCAAGGAAAATATTAGTAGGCATAAACTTGGACCTGAAAAACTCAGAAAATATCAGCAAGCATAATTTTGGAACTGAAAAACACAGGAAATTCCAAAAACATCAGGAACAATAGAAAACTTTAAAGCTCAATAAAGTTTTCAAAATATTGGGAGAAATTGGAGATATTTGCAACATTGTTCTAGATATTGATTTGATGCATCGGCGTGAAATATTTTTCATTGTAGACCTGTGTACATTCTTGGGTGTTAGGTTCAATCCCAATATTAATACCCACTCTCACAAACTAACAAAAACTTTCATTTAAACTCTACTTCTTGAACCAACTTAACTTAGAAACTACACTCCATGATTTCTTTGCTCCTATGTTTTGAGGTGGAATGTTGGATTCCCCAAAAATTTACTTTGAATAACCTTAAAAAAAATTCCATTACATTTTAGGTTAAAGGATAATGGTGGTATCACATTGGGATAACACCTCTTGTGGGATGAATGAGAACCTCAAAATCCTCCAACAAATCCGTGCAACTGAAAAGTGTAACATTTTTCTTCCTCAATATCTTTTCTACCAAGTGACTTGTCTTCATTTAGGCATTTTCAGATTCTACACAAAAGAACTTTAGGTATATGAGAGAAACCTTAAATTTAGTATCCATAATCTTCTCCATGACAGTCACAGATCTAAAATCTTTTCATAAATCCCGAGGATTAGATTCCTCTTCAGGAACCTAACTATGCATTCATCAAATGCTTATTCATTTTGCGTTGTTAAATTGCCATGGTTGGTTGGATTATGGACTCTAATCTAATCCACAGAGTCCTACATTTCCTTATTTTCCTATGTTGAATTTTGCCATGTTTGATCCATTTTGATAAGCAAAGTCCTAACATTTTTTGCATGAGTCACTTCATGTACAGGTGAGATCCACTCATTAACTTTTAAATCAATCTTTTCCAACATGACCATACCCATCATCTATTGTTCCCCTAGATCCTTCACACATTTATGAAGAATGGGAAGCTCACGATCAAACTGGAACTTGTAGAAATATTATTTCAACAGTCTCTATGCCACCGTACTTGTATGCATATGATTCAATACAATATTGTAGCTAAGATGGAAGGAACTATTCAAAGGATTAAAATTTCCTTTAACCACTAGTTTTGTAATGGATGTCTCCATTTATTGGATTGGTGAGGTATTCTTCATAGGACAGACTTCATTACTTTCAGCAGGTGATGATACCATGGTCAAGTGGTGGGATGTCATAATTAAGGTATTGGAGTAATTATGTTTTGTTGATTTTCTTTTGAAATAATTTCTAAATTTTCAACACTGTAGAGCATATTTCCCACTAGTATTCACAGGTCAATTGATTCCTTTTTTGTGTTTATACATGAAGAGTTACTAAATATAGAAGAGAATAAAGACTATGTTCATTGTGGTGTAGCAAGTCTATAGGGTGTTGATTTGTGGTGTGATTGGGATTTATGGTCATATGCATCTAGCTGGAAGTAGAAGCTGAAATGAAGAGAATAGAGGTATACTCTCCCTGCCTCCTAACTTTCATGTATCAGCTTATGAAAACCTTAGTTCTTTCGCAGTTATAATTGAACATTGTGAATGGTGGAAGATTTCATCCAATATGTAAGAATGGTCTTAGTACTAAATCTAGACAGGCTCAATCGATAGCTTCCTTTGCAACATGATAGTAGGGTAAGAGAATACTACCAATAAATGTGCATAATCTAAAAAATATCAATAACCTAACTAGCTGATTTTCCTTACTTATAGTCTTGTCACTTGTGTACATACCTGGACTTGAGCACAATTTCATCCAATAATAATGTTATATAGGGTGCATTGCCTACTTTATCCCACTAAATCATACATATGCTTCAGAGTAAATTCATAGATGGATTCTTTTGTAACGTAATGGTAGGGTAAGAGAATACTATCAACAAATAACCATGATCCCAAAAGTTATCGATAACTTGAGTTGTTTATTTTTCTCACTTCTAATCCATATTTCGAAGCTGTGCATATTGAAGCCTGTGTCACAATAAATAGAGGCAGTGGTAGGTCTACTAGACGCACCTAAACTTATACACTTTTTTATCCAATGGTCTTACCATATATACATACAACGTAAGACAAAAAAATGGAAGATCTATATTATCCTTTACATGTAAAGTTGTATGTTTTATGCAACATTTCACACACCTTCTTTCATCAAATGATCCTAACAAAATTTTAGCATCTCTTCAAGCTCTTGTAGCTCTTGTAAGGATTAACCCTTCCAAGTTACACTTGAGTGGAAAACTGACAGGAAGTGCAGTGTTGAGTGTTCATTTTCTTGCTCTATCACAAGGATGGGGAAGTAAAGAAGAAGGAGTGGGCTTGTTCTCGTGTGTTGTAGAAAATGGTTGTGATGTAGCAGCAAGCCAATTAGGGTTGACTTTACATTTTGAATTAGGGTATGAATGTGGTACGGACAATGCAGAAAATTTAAATGGAATATGGAATGCCTTCAAGTTCCTTTGTCAACTCTTCTTGATATGACCTTTCAATTTCCATTTCTTGCAATAATTGATAACTAGGTATCAAACTAATCTATTACTTACTGAAACATCCATTAAAATTGAAAGTAATATTTTGAGTTTGAAAACATAGTAGTTGAGAATTTCTTCACAAACATCTTGGTTAAATAAGAATTAATAGCATATAAAAGCAATTACCTCTGTACCCCTTTCTGTTGTTGCATTGGCTTCATTTCGATAGGCAATAGCATCTGCCAGTATTTTTTGGGAATCATTGATAGCGTGATCCTCCATCCCTGTCATAGGTAAAACTTGTTGCTTTGTTGTTGTTTGCAAGTGCTTAAAACTTGTTGATTTGCTTGTTGCTTTGCTGTTGCTGTTGTTACAAAAATTACTTAATAAACACATTGCTTGGAGTTGAAGAACGCAGAAATGTGTATGTGGAATTATAAAACAATCAAATTATATGGTGGGGACATGAAACAGTCGAGTTACAGTACTGCTCCATGAGGAAACTGATTGCTCACGGTCTATCATTGGTTTATTACTAATGTAAAATTTACTAACACTACCAAAACCAATTAAGGATCCATGAAACATGAAAACCCTTAAGGGGAGATTTTGTAATTAGGAAGAGTCTTAGAAATGTTCATGCATTTATATACATAAATTTTAAGATAAATTTTGTCAAAAGAGTTAGGCACCATGTTCCATTCAAAGTCAAACCCACATTTTTGGTAGTGTGAAAAATGGATGTCATTCTTGCTTATAGAAACAAAGGTGTTAAGACAGATCGGGTATCCACCTTACTTGTGTAGGTTTTATACAAACAAACAATATCATATGAAAATGAACTAGTGAGCTTGTGGAATGTAGTAAAAAATATGTCATTATAGCAATATTGATTCTTTTAAATTATCTATACGATGTTAGCTTGTGGAAATTTTCCCAGAATATGGTAACAGATGCTCTTGATCTGTTCATTCTTCCTTCATTTTTATCTTTTATAGCTGGATTTTAAAAAAAATATTATTACACGTTCCAACATTCCCAAAATATACACCTGTTGTTGTCCAAAGAAATATGAAATCTTGCACTCATGTATATGCGGTCATTGTTGTACAACAAACTTGATTCATTCTTGGTTCAAATATTCCAATAATTAAAATTTGTTAATTTAATTTTTTCACTGATTTTTGAAATGTGTTTTTGTCTTGGTTTGATTGGTTTTCTATCATATCTTTAATTCTGGTAGGACCTCATTATTGGTGTAAAAATCTAGAAACATAACTTGTATTCACTATTCAATTGGAGTCTTCCATACACCTATGCAATTGTTGAGTATAGTGATGTAAAGAGCAAGGTTATGAGAACTAGAACCAGAATCAGTCGAGGGTTACACCTGAACCAGAACAGAATTGGGTTGGAGAACCATCATCAAAATCATATACATGAGGATATCGTGGATAATATAACAATCACACCATAAACCTAGACCCATTTTAGAGAGATACATCATAAATATTTAAAATATTTGAAACGTGTAAGAGGTGGTTTCGAAGATTAAATGTTTGGTTCAAGTCCTTCTAGTTTTAAATCGGTTCAATCCATTGGTTGAGTACATAAATGGAACTAAGTGGAGATTTTCCATGTGAGAATTGCGAATGTGAAGACACTATGCATGATAAGGATGGTACAAATTGCAAAATTACATATGAAGTTAGGGAATCTAGAGGATGCAGTCACTATAATAGCTATCTGTATAGAAGAGACAATTCTCCTTATGCAAATCACTATGTCTAGAATCCAGGTCTTTGTGATACTGGACTAGTAAAATCACCTTATGACCTTAGGGAAGGTTCTTCGAATATTAATGAGAAAAATGCATTATGGTCAAGTTTTACTGGGAAAATGTCAAATTTGTTTATGGACAAACTGAAACCGAAGAATATCAAGACCAGTGGTTGAAACTTAGCTTAAAAACTCCACAAAGTTCAGGGCTTAAGGTGGAATGTATTTTAAAAAATGATCTAAACCTTTCCCTTCCCAATTTTGATGAAGAAATAAATAGAGAGGGCTCATCTCCAACTCGATTATATGGAATGGGTTTTATTCTTCTGGGAAAAAAATAAAGCGAGCTGATACTGATGGATTTTTGGCTGATACTTCTCGCTTTCACTTTTAAATTTTAGTCCTCCTGTTGATACTTCCTCGTGTCCTCCACCAAACGAGAAGATTGATTTTTTAAATGCAACACATGCATTGAGAGTGCTACCTAATTTGAATTTACCAGAAAAAAAAATATAAACACGGATTCTGGTACTACCACATCAATATTTCAGGGGAAGTTGGCCTCATTTTCTGACCAAAATTGCCATTATTCACCTACAAAATAACCACAGTGTGTAACATTGTAGCAGAGTAGTTTGGGTACATTATCCGTCTCATGTGAGCAAATATTTGGTACATAATCGAAGTCAAATGCACATCATATTGAAAGAATTTCCATTATTCATCTACAAAAGAACAACAGTGTGCAACAGTACTGCAACAGTTTAATTTGGGTACATCAGGTGTCTCAAGTGAGTAAATATTGGGTACATAATCGAAGTCAAATGCACATCATATTGAAATGTTGTCAATCTAGAAACATTTCTAATTATGTTACTATCTTGTTTGTTTACGTGAAGACAATTTCCTGGTTTCTGGGCATGCTCTTCCACCAAATCAAGGCAACAATAAGACTTCAAAATATTTACTATCATGAGGGGAATATTTAAATGTAAATCTTATCTCTCTCACAAGGTATTCCATCTGATCCTTTGGTGACTTCTCCTTTAAATGACAATATGTTACCCTAAAAGTATCTAAGTATAAGGAAGATCCAAACTAGATCTAAACCAACATTGTTATAGTTCATTATCGCTATTCTTTAGTTGTGAGTTTGTTTTACATGAAAGGACTTCTATTCTTATTGTTTAGTTTATGTACATTGCAATTGAAAAATTATATCTCAAGGACCAACTTTAACATAATGACCATTGGAGTGTCAAAGTTGAAAGAGACAAAAATTATGTTTTGAATTTATTACAACAGTATTGTTTTGTATCTAGCTCTTTTTTAGTTTTGTGTTATGCATTAAAGTATAAAATTTTAATTATCATATATTAAATCCTAACCTAACCCTGAATTTCAACAATTGTCTTAATTAGTTAAATATGTCTTTCTAATGTTCATTAGTTAATCTTTGGATTTTTTTTTTCTAAATCCATCAACATGTGTCGCTTTTCTGACGCCATCCGACACTTAGGTAAAAACATTCGACGGTCGTGGCATGACTCCGATGCTTCCACCCGTTGGATGATTGACGGCTCAAGTGTTGGACAGCGTCAGAAGGCTGACTCTTCTAGTGTCCGATGGAGTCAGTTATCCGACACGTTTTGGATAAAAATACTGATGGCGGCGCCATTCATCCGACACTTATGTCAGTCGTATTTCCGACGTGTCAAGGGTTAGACGACGTCGAATTTTCGACGGTTTATGCAATTTTGATTGGCACTTTGGATGGAAATACAATCAAATATGTGACACAATGGTCTGTCGGATCTTTGACCCATAGTAGTCGTCAGTCGAAGATCCGACATTACACCACCAACGGCAAAAAAAAAGGTGTATGTGTCGAAAAGGAAATCGATAAGTGTGGAATTTTAGACATGCCAGGTGTCGAATTTTGGGGTAAATTTTTGTAGTGTAGACTGGGCTTCAGGGCCACAACACTCGCTTTATCCAGTTTCTCGACAGAAGTATCCACTTTCCCCAAAGAAGCATCAGACTCACGAGCTTGTTTGGAAACACGACTAATCATTCTATGAATCCCAACAGGCACTGTAGATGCATAAGGCATGGTAGGGTCAACATTCATTGAAGCAGATGGATCCATAGAGACACTCCCGCTACCTCCATCACCCAAGAAGTCGAATCCCTAAGCTAATTTTTTCCAAATGACCATAGCATTTCTTTGCGTTATTGCCATATCTAATTCCACCATTTTGGAGGTAGCCTGTGAAATAGACAATTGGTTCCATCTAGCTAGAATTTCCTCCATAAGCGTGCCCATCATAATTTTTATGATCCAATAGTGATTCAGGCTACCACCATCAGTATCACGAGCAAGGTTGTCCTTTACAAGCCTTACTTTGCCACTCATCTATTATTGACTGAACTCGCAGAGAAATTTCATTGTTGTAACCATCTATATTTGTCACCTGCTTCACTCATTCCAGACGACCATTGCCACTCGCAGAATGACGAGACCGTCCGTGTTGCTTAGACATAATATAGATGTTTCAGATGCAGAAGAAAACTCAGCAAAGGAAGACGCAAGTTTTTGCAACAAAATATCGAAAAAAAAGTGCCACAAGACACCACCAACTAGCCAAGAAATAGTTGAACGAAATTAGGGACAAAACCTCATAATCACGCTAAAACCAACACAACAGACCGCAAGAATTAATGGCAACAAAATATTGCTGTACCATTTCAAATGACAACCACATCAAATCGTTGCTTAGCTGTACTGTCAAAAATTCCTTGACAAGGACAAATTAATGCCATATCGAACAACATGCAAAAGGACAAATAGGATTAGTTGTATCACTCATCGCACGTAAACAAAATTATTATAAACGCTGAAGAGAAACAAGTTACACATAAATAATACCAACAAAAACAATGAACTCCTTTTTCATAATGACTATTTAACCGATCAACTGCATGCCGCCTTCTTGGGTCCTGTACAATCACCAGATACAATATCAACAATATTTAATTAATCATCACATCTGGTCTTTCTGCAATCGTACCAGTAATTGCCAATTTTTTATTTTGTTACATCCCCATAATTTTTAATTTTTAATTTTTGCGATTCTTATATCCCGTAATCGGGCAGGGATGGAGCATGCACTTTAGGTGCTGAAAAATGCGACATGGACTTGATCGGTTAAGTACACATTCTAAAAATGCTTAGGCTTTATTCTGTCTGTTCGTATGGATTTGATCGGTACCATCTTTTTTCTCCAGGGGTATTGCCTGTTTTCATGACACTTCTATTTGTTGCGCGTGGTAGGGTGCCAGTTTGCACAACAAGACCCATTTCAATAATAACTAATGACTGTAGAATAGGACAACAAGGCCCACTTCATTAATGCATAATTACTGCAAAATAAGTGAAAATATTCTCGGATGACAAGCACAACGTGGTTCTGCCACAATACCCCCAACTACTATCCATTCATCTACAGAGCATTTAATGTTGTTGAAACACGCCTCATCACCTTTGAATCTCGAACAGCTCAACATCCAATAATCATCAAACTTGCTACAACCACATTAAATGCTCTGCTGCACAATAGATTGTTGTTGCCGTCAATTCCATCCTTGCCAATTTGACTCTCATTATCTGCATCCAGAGTTAAAGTTTATATTTATTAATAGAAATAATTCTTATTATTTAATCTATTAACTTCATATACAATAAACAAAAAATAAGAAACATCTCCATGTTTCGATTTGCGATATTCGACATTTAGGAATCTGCAAAAAATAAAAAATTCCAAGAAGCAAAACTCAAAAATCTGAAATGCGATATTCGACATTTCCAAATTGAGAAATACTATATTTTCCAAGAACCATGTTATACTCTTCGACATTTCAGATTCTGAAAATGCTAGGCGTCAAAATCCAGAAAATATAGAAAACCTAAATACAAATACAAACATCTGCATGCTCCTATTTCCAATTGCTAATATTTCTTAATTTCAAAATAAAGATCCTATGTTTTCCAATAAGAAACATGCTATGTTCTGATTATTTCCTCACAATTTATTGTGTCAAAATTTATTCTGTCTGTTCCTACTCTTTCCGCCTAACTTCCCCCCCCGCCCCCCATGGAATCCATGCTATAGAAAAATAAATTTTATAAATCGAAAAAGCCTCTACGGGACCAGAAGATTCGACTTCAGATTCAAGCTTTCATATTTCAAATTTAAGTAAAAATTTCAAATTTCTAAAATAGTTATTTTATTTATTTTTAATTATAAATTCATTTAAATGGAAAATATATCAATTTAATGAACATATACCGATAAATTCAAAGAAAATTTATAAAGAAATATAAATGATTAAATTATGATAAATTAATTGTATTTAGTTAAAAATCGAGATTTAAAAAAAAGCGATTAACAATATAGATATAAGCTTAAATGAAAATGAACTTGTATTAATTTAACAATTAATAAAAAAATCTCAAAAAAAAAACCGATTCATATTAATAAAAAGCATAGGATTTAACGGATTTTACAATAACAACTCCAAAACAAAACTTCCATATTTTTGCAACATAACCAGAAATCCTATCTTCCAATTTCTGATTCTAGAACATAACCAGAAATCCTATGTGTTCAAATAGGAAAGTGTCGGTGTCCCTATTATTTAGTTTTTCACATTCATGTAGAGTACTAAATAAATTGCAGTTTTTAGAGATAGATAGATATTTTATACATATAAAAGTGCATTTTTCACAAATAGATTGGGGATCTATCGAATTTGTCAAAAAAAACCACTTTTCCAAGTTATAGTTTTTATTTGCACAAAAATTGCAGCCATAAACGTCATTATTTCCCCTCTCATGGTTGCCCAAGAAAAAAATCACACCATGGTGATATCAAAGCCCAGAATGGCAAGAAATGGGAAGATAAGTTGAGAGTGCTACTTCCATCATCATGAGTAATGAAATTGCAACAAATTTATTTCCGATTTCCAATTTCCGATATTCATATTTGGGATATTTGGGATTCCAATTACATCTTCTAAATCAACCTTTTGAAGTGTCTACATAATTGTATAATGACACTTAAACAAACTGAGTAATCATTTCACGATAAAAATACTTCAGGATATAACAAATAAAGAAAACAAATAATTAATGTGCACACATGCAAATCAAAATTATTTCTTCCAACTTACTTTAGAAAACTTAACAAAATTAAATTGCAAAGAACAATATCCAAAGTGTTAAAAACACACAAATTCAAACTACCCAATAACACAATGTCTATTTGTCTTCAAACGAGATTACACAGTTACGAGAATAGTTTCTACATTTCCAATAGGGCAGAACACCACTTGCCAAATAGCTCCAAAATCTCATCCACTTCCTGAAAATGAGCACTCCACGACTGAATTTCGGTCTTCCAAATTTTGGAAAAAATCTCCTCCCGTCTCACTTTTTTCCATTGTTTAATGAACACCTTTATCCGAGCTATTGAAGCATGAGGAGCTTTCATTCATTTCTCAATTTCTTGCACTATTAGCTGACTGATTTGTTGGATCAACTCTTTTGAATAATCAAACTCCTTTTGAACTTCTTCCAAATGAACTTGGTGCGAAGGTGCCTCATTGATAAGATCCAAAACAGGAAAACTCAAATACGT
Source organism: Pseudotsuga menziesii (assembly GCA_001517045.1). Taxonomy (NCBI): domain Eukaryota; kingdom Viridiplantae; phylum Streptophyta; class Pinopsida; order Pinales; family Pinaceae; genus Pseudotsuga; species Pseudotsuga menziesii. The sequence goes on along the minus strand of LPNX010214677.1, from coordinate 260,608 downwards.
TAGCAAATTATTTGAATCTAACCACCTTTGTTCACAAACCATTTGTCCTGATTTTATTAAACCTTCAACAGAATCACAGACACCCTCCCATGTCTGAATTGCAACTTCAGTTGTTTTCAGCTGTAACTTGTTTAAAATTGGCAAGCCATCAGGTCTTTCCTTAATATACTTTTTCCAACTTGTTACTTTCTCTAAAGCAGCATATGCTTTTTTTATTCGATCATGGTGATCCTCAACAGTTTTAAAATGATTGCTAAACTTGTCATACAACCCTTGCATCTCATAAAAAGAAGTATACAAATCTATCACAACCTGTCGAAACTCTTCCTACAATTTACAGAGTACTTGTTTGAAATCCTCAGGTGTCATATCTAGAAAACGCAATGCTTTCAAAACTACTTGAGGATATTTCAACTGCTGATTGACAAGAGCAATTTGCTTTGCTCCTTGCTGATTCACAACCTCTGCATTCTCAAGCTGGTGCTTCAATTATTCAGCTTTCATCTTCCATTGCTCCACTTTGTCTTCATGTTCTCGTTTCAACTTACCAATTTCTTGTTGATACCTGTTTTTTGCCTCTGCTAAGTCCTGTTTCAACTTGTCTAATTCCTTCTCTTTTTCACCAAAATCCAAACTTAATTGTGAAACTGTGTTAAAATTAGCTCCAGCGAAAACTCCCATGGAAGCTGCTGCGTCCACTGCTCCTTGAGGAAGATTACTTGTATTTTCCTTCCAAATAAATTGACCAAGGGCAGAAACATCTTTGCTTGACCCATGTCTTGCTTTCTTTGATCCCCTTTTAACCACAACTTTATCCTTTTTCTCCAATAATATTTGCCCATCGATACCACTGCATCTTCTCCAAAATCTGTTATCACTTCTGATGATGAATTTATCTCCTGCTGGATGGTAACCAACGAATTAGTTTCCATTTGATTGATATGAATATCTATCCTGAGTGGGGTAATATCCATAGGAATTGAGACAGAGGTAAAGATGAGTGATGTAATAAATCTAGACATAGACAAATCTTCCTTTTCATAAATACCCATAGATATAGAAGGAATGTATTCCTAAAAAAACTGGGGAATTGGCGATGTAGGACAAGTATCGATGAGTGAATTAACTGAAAAGTGGGCATGCTAATAGTATCTCCATTTATTGACAAAAAATTTACCTCGAAAAAATTAACCTAGGAACATGATAAACCTAACATAATGGGACGCGTTTGCATATTCGACATAGTTATAACAACCTTAGGATCTTGTTTCACATCCATATTATCAATCTCATTCTAACCTGAAGATAAACAAATTACCTTCTATACAGAAGCATCTTCGACTTGAGTCTGCTCTTTCTTAGCAATTGAGATCGAAGGCAATTGAGTCTGCTCTTTTTGTGTTTCTACCAATTCAGGCTGTTCACAACATGTTTAAGTGACAACCTGTTCTAGCCCTTCTGCAGTCTATCTTCCATTGTGCCAATACAGAAGCTGGGGGAGCCTTCAAGAACATGTTTTGCTTTGTCCTTCAGTTGAGCAACAAGAGCAACAACAAAACTTGTTGCATCGTCTCTCGCTTCTTCTTATGTCTTTTGCTTTTGAAGATCTTCTTTTATTTTTAGTTTATATCCCCTTTCTCAGCCAATTTTTGTCTTAAGATCCTTTTGATACTTATACATAATCAACTTCCTCTCTGGATCAATAATTTTATCCATTTCTTGCTTAAAATTGATAGCTCCTCGAAACATGGAATCATCAGGTTCATTTTCATGAACATATTGCAATTTCAAGTGCTCATGAGCAAAGAGATCAACCAAATATCCAATTGGGTCATGCATTCTTTTAAATGCCTCCCCCAAGTTCATAACAGAAATATCCTTTCCCACCGAAGACGCGTGATCAAGACTCTGTAGTGTAAGGTTGCCAATATTCACATGTAATTTTGGCCAACTCTTCTTCTTATGTTTGTTCAACTTGGGTGAAACACCATCAATAACAGTCTGATATGCGAATTCTTGAACCACCATTTGGTCTAGAACAATTCTAGGAAGCAAGTGAACTATATTAATACCCCAAATTCTTATGTAAGAGAAAATTGTCCTACATACCAGTCGCCAAATGCTGAAATCATTTCCCTAGCACTATTAGAGAATACAAGAGAATCAGATTTAAAAATATTGTAGTACATTGACTCGAGAAATAGGTCACAGAGTTCATAAACGTGAGGGATAGAATTGCCGTCCCACATATCAACACAATATATGTGAAATGGTGGAGATTTCTCTTCCAATTCCAATTTAGAGCCAGGAAAGCAGTCGATGCACAAAATGCATCCATTACAAACCCTGACATATAGAAAGATGGTTTACGCTTGTCGGGGGTTCTCTCATATTTTTCAATTTCCTCAGTCAAATTATACGACTGAATTTGCGCCCAGTTGAATGGATGACTTGTAAGCAATATATGGTTCGCCAGAGGAACCCACTTCGCTTGGAATGAAGAACAATTTGGTAAATCATATAACCCGCAAATCATAGCGCACATCAAGGAAAACGGTTCCCTGAACCAAGATACAGGATATACAGGAAGTGAAACAGGAATATCAAGCATTGGGTCTTGCAGCCAAGATTTCAGCACTTGTTATTAATTCAAATTGGCATGAATTTCCTCAAAAAAATGTTGACGAGAGAAGCTACTTGGGAGTTGGAAAAGCATAAGCCCTAGCAAAAATATCTGGACGAAATGAAGCAATAATGACATTATGGATATCATGAAATATTCCTTCCTTAGGGTCTACGTGATCCAATGGCCACATAACAAGGTTTGTGTAAGGCATAAATGGAAGCCTGGCACCAACGCGACGAAGCTGAGAATTGCGTGTTTGAAGGTATGCAAGTTGGTCATGATCAACAGAGGAGAAGTCATCATTGTAAAAAATAGTGTAAATTCTCAACCAGTCTATAATTAAGCTCTCAGACACATAACCACTAGTGTCAATAAAAACACCGACATTAGGATCTTTGTTTTTCTTCTCTTGAAGAGCACTTTTATATCTCATATTCTTGCTTGCGGTAGATACCTTCTCTAATTGAATTTTGGCAACCATGTCTACAAACAACCTAGGTTCAAATTTACCAGAAAAAAACAATCACACAACGAAAACTTACAAGTGTAACCGCTCAAAAAGTTACAACTGCGACCACTATAACGCACAGCATATGCACTGTAAAAAAACCATCACCAAAGTGAAAAAACATGAATAACAATGGTAAAACCCCTAAATTTGAATATTAAATAAGCGAACTCAAACAACCAAAAATAAATATCGGAAATGGAGAGTAGGCAATATCAGAATATCGAAAATTGGGAATAGAGAAAGAAGAATTTTTTTTGCATTCCGAGATCCACTTCGAGTCCGAAATCAAGAAAATAGATACTAAAATAATACTCATGTGGCTTCACACAAATCCCTACATATTCCAAATTACATAAACTAAAAAATTTCCTATCCTTGAATTCAAAATCGCGAAGGCCAGGAGCCGAAGCACAAGGGAAAAGTCAAGAAAAAGTTAAGATTTCCAATTCCGAACTTTGGACGTCGAAAAATTAGTGAAAGTACATTAAAAAAATTAACATTTTCGATTCCAAAATTCCGAAGTCCCACCACTATGATGCACATGATATCCACTGTAAAAAAACCCTCACCAAACTTAAAAACATCAATAACAATGGTAAAACCCTAAATTCGAAAATCGGGAATAGGAAATATCGACAAATTATTAACTAAAAATGACAAATTACCATTCCGAAATCCACTTCCCGTTTCCAATACTCAGAAAGTGACAAAATAGATAAATCATAAATCCAATGAAACGTCAAATCAAAAACCCGAGAAACACTAACATTTGATAGACCAATTAATTTGGCAATAGGAAAACAAAGTCATCTTTCTCCTTTCCAATATTTCAAACATCATAAATCCGAAATTGGGAAAACATATGTTGATTCATAACGGTCAATTGTTTGATTTCCAGATTTTTTCTTTTCCATAAAAAAATATTGCGTAAAACAGAAATCTATTTGTCTCCTATTTTTTTTTTATCTTACTCTCTCACTATAACTATTTCTCTAATGAAATTTTTAGTAGCAAAAAGACACAATATTTTTACCCCCTCGGCGTTTCTTTGCACCTCTTAGTGCAAATGCTAGTATATTCATGGTTGGATAGGGATGGATTACTTCGTAGAATACTTTTTCGACATTAAGGGGCTCTCAAGGCTCTAAGAATGTGTGATGACCTGCTGACCATTGCAATGAGAAGGGACACGTGTTGCATATATGGATGACCCAAATCCATCCGAAAAAAAATTTAAATGTTTTTTTTAAAGTCAAAACCATTTCATCATTGCGGGAGATTAATTTCTGCCTTCGTTTTATAGCCATTATATTTTGTACTCTTGTTATCATTAATTTAAGTATTAATTAATTTTATCATAATAAAAATACTAGAATTATGTATCTTAATTGTGATTAATTTAAACTAGTAAATAATAAATTATGAAATATTTATGCTAATATATTTGATATTTTTGTTTGTTTGTTAGAAATACTTGTCTTTTGGGGTTAGGACATTTCAACTATTGGTTAAGAAAACACAATTTGACATGTCTTGGGCTATATCAACCTTTAACATGGCCGAATTTTTTGGTGTATTCTCCCAACTAAATCACTCTTGAGGATATTGAACTTAGATTACTTTGCAAACTAAACCCACACTTTAACCAAATAAATTAGCAAAAAATGATATAATATATTTGATATAAATACAATTGATTTTTTTCAAATGATTAAAACAATGTCAAAAGTTAAATGATATGTATTTATTGTTTAAAGCAAAACTTTAACTACCATCTAGTGATTGCTTCATGATATAAAAATAACGACATAAAAAAATCAAAGTGCATTATTTTTTAGTGGACATTTTATTTTAAAAATATCAGGTACTACGTTCTAAACAAAAATAGGGTTAGAATTTGACACACCATTTTTCACATGAAAAAATGAAGAAAAAAAATATATTTAAACCAAAAGGATATTTGAAAAAAAACTATTTTCTTGCCATTTATATTTAAATAAAAAAGAAGAAAACCTTTATATAAATAATAACAACTTAAACATCTTAAAATTTATTTATAAAGAAAAAGAAAACCATTATATAAATAATAACAACTTAAAATAGAAATGGATACTTTTAATAAATTCTTTTGAATCTCATAAATATTTGTTTATGTAAATATTTGTAATCAATTCAATATATTCACATGTATCCTATTAGCATACACTGGTGTAGTGTTTGACTACCGACTCCATATGCTTCAATTTAAGCACAATTCGCAATTATTTAGGACCACTCATATTTGTAGACTACCATGCATTGGTGTAGTCTATTACTAATAGGCTCCATATGTTCAATTTAAGTATAATGCATAATTATGTGCAATGTTATCCATTTAAGTATAATGCATAATTATTTGCAATGTTATCCATTAGATAAAAGTTCTTTGTTGTCTTTACCCACTTTTTTATATATTGTTTATCATTTTTTTTATAATTATAATAAAGTTTAAAAAAAAAAAATACCATTTATATATATATTATGATAACCTACATTGTATAGAGATTTGATGATCTTCATAACATCAATACTAAAAACATAACTTGTTTTGATATAGAAGAAGAAAGTAAAAACAAAATAATAATAATAATAATACTCCACAAAGGACCTCATAAAATCTATCATAGAACTAAAGAGAGAGAGTCATTTAAATCTAAAAAGGTACATGATCAAACTAAAACTCTGTGCCATAAATATTCTCCCATTTTTGTCGGGATCCTAGATCCAACATAAGACCTCCTTTTGATAGTTAATCAACAATTGTATTCCTTTCTCTATATATCTGGATATAGCTTATGGACTAAAAGAGTCCTTCTAAACAAATAATCTCTTTGAAAATAGGAGCAATTTTTTTTTTCCTTGAATTCCTCTTCATATTTAAGCAGTCTATAACGAACTTAGAATCCTCGAACACTTGTAATTGGTGTGCTCCCTTCGAGTGTGCCAATAATAAAGACAACTTAAGGGCCATCATCTTGGATCTGTTATTGGTACTAGGACCCACACCAACTGCAAATTTGATCCAGTGTATATATGAGATGTGAAGGAAGCCACCAACTCCACCCACTAGTGGATGACCTTGAGAAGCTCCATCAAAATAGAGCCACGAAACTATATGGCCAATGTATTCTTCCACTATAGTTCTAAGTTTTTTGGAGTTATCTTCTTGAGGGAAATTTATCGAAACAACTAGTCCTTGAGAGGAACATATGATTGGATGAATGAATTCATCCTAAATAATAGCCATGTTCCTGTTATTCCATACACCCCAACAAAAAATAAAGCCAAGAATAAGAGGTCTTTGAAGATCCCATTTGTGGACCAAGTTTCTAGGGCTTGTGACAAAGAAGGTCCATCCTAAATGAAAGGCAAGTCACAAACATGAATGACATGATCCCACATTTATTGGATATATGAACAAGAAATGAAGAGATGTTCAACACTCTCCTCTTCTACTTTACACAAAGGACATTGATTGGGACCACACCAAAATTTCCCAAGCAATAAATTTCAAACAAGGTTCTTATTTGAAAGAGCTAGATAGAAAAATATTTTAGATTTGAGAGGACATTTGTACCTACAAATAGTGGTGTGACACCATTGTAAATAAGGAAAGTTCTCCACTTCTCTAGTGACCAATTACCTCAAACTAGGAGTATATGAACCCCCATCCAAATTTATAGACCATAATAAGATGTCCTTTTTATCAATGAGTCTAACATGGCCATCTTTAAGTATTTTGCGTACTTGAGTCATGCAACTTTGTCCTTCTCTTCCTCTATTTCCAAATCATATGCTAAAATCCACTCTTGTGAAAAAATAGAAGCATTGATGGGGTTTCTTACCTACTCCAGAAAGATAACACCTTGATCTCACAAACCATTCACTAGGCTCGAGGGAAGCTTTTATCCCCCACTACATTTGATCCCACTCTAACCTTCTTACCATTACCAATCTACCATTATAACCAATCACCCACAACTATAAGAGCATTGAGCATGCCTTTCAAAACAATGGAGACATTCATGTATGGTTTTTCTTTGCACCTAAACCATTCTTCCGCAAATAAAGGAGCTATATTTTTGTGAGTGACTACATTGACCCATGAGCCCTCACCCTTCAGGTCTCTCCGTATCCCTTTTGTTGTAAGGTCCCTGGAAAACATGAAACGGTTCTTTAAACCCCACCCCTACATATGCTTGGGCCAAACTAAATGGTCTCAAGCATCCCAATGCATAGAGTGACCTTCTTTGCATCCCTTCCAAAGAAAATTATAACAAAGCTTTCTAATCTGGTCCAAAATACCAATAGATACATATGTTAGAGAAACCCAAAAGACAAGGATTGCTTCCATTACAGACTTCACCAAGATCAAACTCCCACTTCTACTAAACCATAATTGGATTCTTTTTTCAATATTTGATAATAACCCTGCCCAATCTCTCTTCTGATAAGCATTTGGTTTTAAAACAAACCCTAGGTTTTGAAGGCCATACTCAACTTCAGCTAGAGGGAAAGCAAGTTGTCCACAAATCCACTCTATATCCATTTGAGCCATGTTAAGAAAAGAAAAAGATGATTTCGTAACATTGTAAACCATACCTAAGGCGTCCACAAACAACTTTAGAAAACCTTGTAATAAGACAACTTCCCAGCGAGTACCTTTGGAAAAAATCAGAATATCATCAACAAAAAACAAGTGCATGACATAAACTAGCCTGCCTACAGGAATACCACAAAATGAGCCGCTTAATTTTACATTAAGAATAATTTGACTCAGCCCCTCCACCACCAAGATGAAAAAAAGAGGAGCCATAGGGGATCCCTTATAAAGGCACCTGCCCGATCTTAAAGAGGGTGAGGTTGATCCATTGATAAGTACAAGAAACGAGACCGGAGAAACACATGACAATATCCAATCACCACCTAAAGGTCAAATCCAACTTGTAGCAGAACAAGTCGAAGATAGAGCCAGTTAACTCTATCGTAAGATTTATATAGATCAACCTTGACAATCATATCAATTAAACACTTAACTTTTGTTGAGTGCATAACTTCTTGCACTATACCAATAATGTCGTGTATTTGTCTGCCAGCTAAAAATGCAAATTATTCATGTGAAATAGTTGTAGACAAAATCTCTTTGATTATTCTAGCTATAATTATTGCAATCACTTATAAATGCAATTACATAATGATATTGATGTGTAGTCCTCTAGGTTACCTACTTTGTCAAATTTAGAAATGAGAATAATAAAAGTTGTATTAAAAGTTGCAACAATGATTCCTTTAACTTTAAAATCTTCAATAACTCTAAGAAGGCTCAATTCAAACAAGTCTATGAAGTCTGTAAAGAACTCAACACATCAAACACATCAAGGACAAGGCTCTGAACTTTTATCTTTTTGTAAACTCGAAACAACCTCCTTTAATTCATCCAAAAATACTTAAAATAGAGTTAGTAGAAAGGTTGTGTAAATTTAAAGTGGTTAACATCTCTAATAATTAAAAAAAAATTCTTTAAATAAATTTAAAAAACAACAAATGGATTATTGAATAATAAATATATAATATTACATAAAATTTCAGCAAATAATAAACGATACATGTTCCATGAATATTAAATAAATAAATAATAATAATCTCACTTTTGAAACAAAGAGAAAATAAACTAGCGTCAACATAAGTTTAGCTAAATAAAAATGAATCTTGTCTTAATTGTAAACTGAGATATAAGCAAATTACTATAATTTATTTCATCCAAATTTAATAATCAAATTTATCTCGTAATACAAAAAGGCTTATTTGCATAATAGGCTTTGGTTTTTAAAGTAATATGTCTAATCCGACGGGGGGTAGGGATGCTCATTGGCCTGTTGTGACAAGGCTGGAAGGGTAGGCAACCCCTGGGATAGAGGCTCACCCCGGTGGGATTCGGGATGTCTCGGCTCTTGCTGAGTCACAAGTTATTGGTATATCTGGCTTGCAATCTATTGGATATACTCTTGGGAGGTTGTTGTTCCCATGGTTAAAAAAGTAACATGTCTAAAGAAATTAACGTATTTACACGTCTCTCTTAATAAAATGTCTAATGATACTAAGTAGGTCATATATGGTGCTATTAACCAGATCACAAGTCTTAGGATTTGATTGATTGTAAGTGTGTATTAGATAAATATGGTTGTTGTTTATGATTTCTTATACGCATGTGCAAAATACACTTACTAAGGGGTTGTGTAATTTTTAGTAGTAGATCAAAATGAAAGGGAAATTGATCTAAAATAAACTAAAGACATCAAATCTTAAACATGTATGTGAGACAAATTTAAACTATAACCACTAAAAGGAGAATGCACCATTTAAAAGAATGAGGTTCTATTATTATATAATGAATGGGATGATACAATCACACCTTGATATTAGTTGTAGAAAGTGAAATGCCTCTACAACTGATCTAAAGGAAAGTTCATGTGTATCTTTTGCAACCCTAATATTCAACCAGGTTCCCAATGGGAATTCCCTTGATTGTGAAAGTAGAAAGGAAGAGGAGGCTTCTTTCATTTGCTCTGGCTGAACTCTGGGAGCATAACAATGCTTTTACCATATGGAGATGATTGCATTGAATGGTGACCATGAGGGATGATTTTATAAGAAAATTTGTGGTAAAAAATAAGATATGGTTCCAAATGTGGATGCTCTTCATTCCATTGCTTACTAAGTTAGTGGAGAGGTTAGTGTTTTGGAGGATGAGATCAATTGTTTATTTCGACATTTTGAATTGTATTTGTCCACTTTCAACTACTACTTCCCTCGAGGGAGTGTGAAATAATGAAAAATAATAGAAAACGTGATTTTGGATTTGGTCATGGATTTTTGGGCAAAAGGTGCGACCTTAGGTTGCAAATTTTGAATGAAAAAGTGTGACCTACTAGTTAGGGTAAATTTTGGAGTTTGAATTTGAGTTTTTGGTTATTTACTCAAGTCATATGGATGAAATGAGGTGGAAATGGTGCTAATACTAACCAGTAATGATGCATAATGGTGATGAAACTCATGACAACACAAGTGAGTAAAATTTGGTTGTTAATAAATTGCACCCTTATGTGTAAGGTCAGGAGCTCATGGTGTGGCCAAAATACATCATAAGTTTCTCTCACTTTCTATAGGAAACTAAATAGCACCAAGGACAAGAGATAAGGACTACGCCTAAGAAGGACTCCCCCTCCTAGGGAACTAGAGAGGCCCATACCAATAGACAAATTGCTCAAAGAGGTGATGTGCATATAATCTCAAATATAAATCAGGTAGGTATTCCCATGCTCCTGCTCCTATCAATGTCTCAATATAATATGGTGTCACATACCCTATAACCTCTTAACACTGTGGAGACCATATGGTACCCAATTCCATGTACAAATTATGTCCTTGAAACCAATTTCAATTTTTTTCTTCCAATAGCTTACTATAAAACTAATCTTACATCGGAAGTAATATATTTCTATAGCAATCCTTTAAACTAAATTTTACATTTTGATTATGCAATCATTCTAATCATGAATGCATCAAACCATGCTCAATAAATCCGTGCATGAAATCATTTTCAAAAATAGTAATTTAAACAAATCCATATATAAAAAATATAAGTCATGGCAGTCATACACATCGGCACTTATCTTATAAATGTATTCCAACTAGCTACAAGCGAAGGACATTCCTCCCAGCCGTCGACACTTTTCCAAGCTCTCTCTTTATTTGATAGATGCCACCCATTATCTAGGGCTATTAGTCCACAAGGGGAAAACTCACACCTCTTCCTCTTCAATTCACAACCATGCTCCTCTTAGATCACTCCTCATTCAAAGACACCTATCATCTACCCAAGCAACGTAGGTAATGCTCTCCATATCCAACCCCAATCCCTCACTCATTTCTCATCATCCTACACAATGTTAGGGAAGGTATCCCTTTTCTATAGTGTAATCCCTCATGTTGTCCCCTTCCTCTTCTGGCATTCTAGTACAGGCCAACTAGGAAGTCTCCCTGACAAGGCTTCAAGGATGTTACGCTACAGGTTAGGTTCCCTAATCTTTAGGCACCTATTTATTAGGGTACCTATTCTATAATTTATCTACAAGGTAGGCTCAAGTGATAGATTATAAAACACCAATATTCCAGTTGCATACCAACCAAAGCTACCATAACATGGATGTTATGATTGAATGGTTGAATATGATATCTCTCCGTGAATGGGTATCTAGTATATCATTTATCTACAAGGTAGGATCAAGTGATATATTATGAAACACCAAAATTCTAGTGGCATACCAACCAAAGCTAGCATAACATGGATGATATCTCTCCATGAATGATGGAATGCGATATTTGGATAACTATAGCTTGGCACGTGGCTTCCATAGAAGTGACAACTTTCCCCTTCTTTTTAATCTCTCTTAAAACAACTAATCTCATAATTAGTTAAATTGATACTCACACTAAGTTAAAAAGGGTAATGCAGGTTAAATACATTAATTAGTTAGTGATATCACCGCTTAGCCCCTCTCACTTTCCCCACTTGTGGGACCATAGAATCCTATCTCTTCTTCGTACTTCTCCATTTGTTGAAGATTTTATATTAAAAAATATTTGTGCAACATTTACAATATTCATGGTCTCTTGGACCATATAAGTTTGGCATATAGCCTTTGTTTCATTACATACATATCCACATATTGGGGTTAAAAACGGGGTGCTACATCCCCCCCCCCCCTCAAGTTATGCATTGTCCTTAGCGCATACCAACATTATGTACATGTACACAATTTTACAACAAAATCTTTCAAAATAGTTGTGGGTATGCTTCCCGCATCGCATTCCAATTTCCACATTGCTTTTTCAGGGTTGAAATGATTCCATTGGACCTTTACCTACCATATGGAATTATTCCTGAGCGATGTAATCTTTATGTCGAGGATGCACATTGGCTACATTGAAATATGTCCTTCTTGTTCCACTTGAATCATGATCGAATCAATAACTTGGTTAGAATTGGGTATATAATTTTGCAATAATGACACATGAAATACATTATACACGTTTTAGCAAGCAGATAATGCAAGCTCATATGCAGCAAGTCCTATCCTAGCTAATATTTTAAATGACCCTCAATATCTAGGTGCTAGCTTATGGAAAATTATGAGTCTTAATGGACTCTTCTTTGGCTTGAATTCCAAATACACATGTTCACCAACTCTAATTTATCTTGCTACTCTTCCTTTGTTTGCATAACTTTTATGTATGTCTGAACCATAAAATGCACTGGAGATTCCACTAGAACAATTCGTCACAATGGATCCTATAATTTAGTACTTATTTTTATTGAATTCCAAATACATTGAACTGAAACAAGAATAGATAGAGAAAATAAGTACACAATCCATAGGACAACACAAGATATACCCTAGTAAAACCCACTATGGGGAAAAACCCATCCATAAATGAGGGCTATGATTGCTCTTTATTTCAAATTGCAAATACAAAGGAAATGATACACTTTCTGTGGTTACCTATGACTATACGTCCATAATGGATACTATAGGATCGCATATCTCCTCTATTATGCTATAGAATCGACTCCCATGTTGTTTCTCAACTATGGAACAATACAATACATTAAAATAATGGAACCCCCTTCTTCTTCTGATGACATGGTATTTAACATAGCCCAATAACCGTTTATGGTTAATTTTATGGTTTTTGCATGCCCCAACTCTTGATTAGGGTCAGCGTTTTGGTCCTTATAGAATTTTATTGAAGGTACAAACATGACTAGCTCTACATGTATGAGAAACGAGAGATGACATGGAATCCACTTGGTACCATGGTGGTCAATTGATATGTCAACTTGCCGGAGACATAAATTTTGCATACAGAATCTGTTTGTGGCAATTTTTGGACCATTGGAAAGGTATCAGAGTGTAGAATCATGTGAAGGGTAATAATCCTAGTGATGAAAATGATTACTCCAAAAAACATTGTTTATATCCTCAAAGATGCCCTAGAATATTCAGACCACAAACCTACAAAATGAGAACTATCCAAAAAATGGGCCCTATAAGCCAATTCACCCAATATTCTGACCCTGAAAGCTCCAAGCATGTGGAAATTTATGTATTGATCCACTTTAGATCAATGTATTTTGTTTTATTTATATTTTTCCTTATCTTTACAATCTACTCTTCCATCTCCTTAAGTAATTGCGGAATTATTACTATTATTTCTGTAGGATTGTCCCAACTGATTGGAATATTGCATCTTCTGCCATACAAGGCTTCAAACAGACTCATCATCATAGAAGCATGATACCCATTGTTGTGTGTAAACTCCATCAAATACAAATAATCCTCCCATTTATATGGCTTATTCATCACATACATTCTCAACATATATTCAATAGCATTATTAACTCTCCTTGTCTGCTCATATGCATGTAGATGATATGCTATAATTAGATTTAGATTTGTTCCAAATCATTTAAATAAAATTTTCCAAAATTTTGAAGTATACTTTGGAGCTTTGTCTAAAATAATGGACTTTGGAATTGTTAGAATATAATCCGTCAGGATTATTGTAAATAAATAAATAAATAGGAATTTGAATAGTTACATGGGAAGGTGAAAAGGCTGGTTCTCAACCGCCTCATTGTAATGTATAAATATATGCATTTGGCTATGTAATAGATTGAATCGGGAGTTATTACCAACAAGTGGTATCAGAACACTGCCATAACTCCTGCCTATTGCCAGTCTACCCATTCCTGGCATTCTGCATGCCAGTCCATTGCCAGACTGCTCCATCAGTCTGCCAGTTGATTCGCATGCAGTGTATGCGTTACTCCTCCTTTTTGAATGAGCGGTTGAAATTTTATTCAGTTGTTTAATAATGATCATGTTGTATGAATATTTCTTGGTGAGTTTGAATTTATATTGATAGCATTACCATCGTGTTGGAGCTGAAGACCTCTCCTCCATTAATTACAACATGGAGCTGGACCGGAAGCATGCAGCGCAAACCCTAGACTCTCCATGAGTGAAACCCTAATTTTTTCTGAGAGAAGCTGCCTGCGTTCTGGCTGAGGCTGCGATTTCTGTAATAGCATGGAGAATGCTGGTGTTATTGCTGAAGACTGGTGTTTGGAGACTGGGTGCTGCACTGAAGAAATAATGTATGATATATGTCTGCTATTTTATGAACTGACTGCGCTGTGAACCCTAAGTCTGGTGATTATTGCCTGCATTGACAATGTGCACCATTGTGAAGCTACGTTGAAGACTATTGAGACTCCATTCTCCTCGTTGAAGAACAATCTATCCGTGAACTGCTCAAAACGAAGGCGTTGATTTATTGCGTTGAAGAGCCCGTGCTGGAGATTAATATAATGCATATGTTGAAGACTGATATTATATATATTGCGTGACTGCAAAATATTGTGACTGATATATGCTGATGGCACACGGATGAAGAGTTGGAGATAGCCTGTGTTGAGCGTGGACTGGAGATAGCCTGCGTTGGAGCTGCTTGCAATCAACGTTGAAGCTTGCTGAAGCCTGAAGCCTGCGTGTGCCTGCCGTGAAGGAGACCTGCGTGAAGCCTGAGCGTGAGACTCATGTTGTGAGAGCTGCGACCTTTTGAAGACTGTTCACTTAGACTGCTGAAGACTGCGCGACCTGAGACTATGCTCCCATACATTTGCGTGGAGACTGCTGCAACACGGTGAAGACTCTTACTATATTGTGAAAGAATATTGTTTAAATATTCACGTGGAAGAATAGACTGCATGAGCTGCGTTCTTCCAAGATTCAGAGCTATTGTGAATGCGACCTCCATCCTTAATGCTTAATGATTGCAGGGTTTATGCTTAATGATTGCAGAAGCATTATAATATTGCTTATCAGGCTTTAATTTGCATGGTGTTGCAAAATTGAATCGATTTGCATGCTGCTATAAAATTGTTTTTAATAAGCGCTGTAGAATTGTTTTAATAGTGCTGCAAAAATTGAGTTTGCATACTGGCATAGAACTAAATTTGTCCTGTAGAAGTGTATGAAGACCTTCATAGTGCACATATTTTCTTGAAATGCATAGTGTATATGCAAGACTACCTGCGTTGGAGATTGCGGTGTATTTGCTGCCTTGAAGACTGCTACGTTGGAGACTACCTGTGTTGGAGATTGTTGTGTTGCTACAGCCTATTGAAGACCTACTTGAAGACCGATCTCAATATTCAAAAATTCTGAATACTGAGACTGATATATTGCATTGTGATACTGAGACTGATATTGAATGATATATTTTGTATTGAAGGAGCCTGTAAAATTGCATTGTACTCACCTTGGCAAAGACTATAGACCTGCAAGGTTCTTATTTTTTCTATTTCTCTTTGTCATATCAAGTTCATTATTGAAAATTACACTAACAGTTGTAAAGATGCACTCTTTGGCATCTAGTATTGGTGCTGCCCTAGCTGGCAAAGACCAATCCAAACACCCTTCCAAGGGAGATTGCAGCAAGAGAGGACGAGGAAGAAGAAATTTCAGAGGCAGAGGGGGCAGAAGCAAAATATCAAATTTGCAGTGCAAGCGTTGTGGAAAGACTCAGCACACATCAGATCAATGTTGGGCTTCATGGGACTCCATCAAAGACAAGCATAACCAGAAGAAAGATGACCAAGATGCTAGTAAATCTTCTGATTCTTGTATTGTTGCACATTGTAATCTTGGAATTAATGAAATGACTTCTCTTTCATCTTATAAAGATTGTTGGCTACTTGATAT